>JAMXBD010002728.1:0-168177 GCA_024138025.1 Combretum micranthum | reverse complement strand
TAGGAAGCATAGAGCATCAATATGACTCATGGTTTTGAAGGACTCCTAGAGATCCGAATTTCTTATTTTCATTTCCTCTTTAGTTGTGGATTATAATTAATAAAAATGGTGTTTTCCAAATTTCTTTACGCTTATATATGTTAAATAAGCACTAGGAGACTTAAAATAACAAAAAATACACCCTTAGGAGCATCATGAAGGTCACGGTTTTAAGGGAGATATTTTGAACCGATTTTTAAACTTTACTCTTCTTCATCTATTTGTTAGTCATAATAACTAAAGATGATGTTTTGTTACATAACTTAATTAATCCTAAACAAAAAGGAAGAATAGAAGGTCATATTGACATAATAATGTGAGTCGTACCCTTGAAAAATTTAATAAACCAGTCATGCTTTTTCTTCATAAGAATCACGATTAGAACAAGAATTAAAAGAAAATTTGTTTTGCTAATGTAAGGACCTGCTATCACCCTTATAATAAAAACAGGTGATAACAACTCTCTAACCACATGTAACCTGCAGAATTATATGTAAAGTTGTCCTAGAAGAAGTGTTTGAAGTATTATTTGCCCAAACCCTCAATACTCAACTAATAAATTTGAAAACTATTGATTTTTTTTAAAAACTTGTAATAAAAACACAACATCATATTTATCATATATTACAAGGGAAATAAGTTCAAGATATACATATAGCTAGGTTTAGATATTACAAACAAAGGCTTCTAAAAGCCACAAAATGTAATTCAACCTATAACATCAAATATAAACATCAAAAGATTCCATAACTAGTCTATTACAAAATAGGAATTCCATCATGGTCCATAGTCATATCTAATCCTCCAAGTCATCTAAGAAATCGTTAAAGTCGGTACCATAACCCATGTTCGCGTAAAACTCATCTTGATCATCACCTGAAATAGTTAAATATGAGCCAAAGGCCCAGTACACAAGTAACGAATACAAATGCAAGTGATCCACACATACTTAAACTAAATGCAAATGCAACAGCCATTAGATTATTAGTTAATCTTTAATTAGCCAAACGACACTGGAGTATTCAAACTCCGAATAATAAGGATTTATGAGGAAACCTAAGTAACGATCACGATGCTCAGAGGTTGATATAAGTAGCTCGAATACTCATATCTCCTAGATAACTTTATCCAAAATGAAAAAGTAATCTCATTTAAGGTTCTTCGCCATTTCTTGACTTTACTTAGCTCAATCCATAATATTACCTAATTCAAGTGTTCCCATAAACATTGAATTAAATCATATTACATCCTTTCAAGAATAAGCAAGTGTTATACCGATACTAAATACCCTATCAATTACCTACTGAACCACTTATGAAAGTCATTTCAAAATGATAAGGGTGGTTTAAGCACCTAAAATTACCATGTCCCTAATATGAGCAGGGTACTGCTCTCCAAACTAGATTTAACGATGTAAAAGATACTCATATAAGTTATTATTAAATTTCCTTAATTTAAAGTAATTTTAAAGGATGTCTATCCTAAACAAAGAGTCAAGTAAGTTACTGCATGCCTGAAATAGCTCAGGAACTAATAGGGTTAGCCAAGCGAGGATCTATCACTATACAAAGAAAATATTAAATTTCTTACTTAGTTCAAGCACAACTCAACTAGTTTCATACATAACCAATCAAAGAAATTCAAATAAATTATTACAAATTCATAACATAGCATTTAAACATCATATAATATCATACAATACTCAACAAATATTCAATTGATCATGTATCAAGCTTTGGAAAATATTTGAGGAAGCTTTTGAAAATATGTTGGTCTGGTGCACTCTGCACTAAAAACTCAACGCTTGTCATCGCTGATAGCATTCAACAATATGCTGGCCCGTTGTAGTCTACGTCGGCGACTTTGAGCCGGTGTAGACTGCAACTCCAATTTTAAAAAATTTTCAAGAGTTCTACGGGATGGTTCACGCCCGTAGATACCCTCAACACCGACAGTGTTGCCGTGTACGCCTGAAGAGTAGACCATTTGTCATCCTAACGCAACAATTCCAACACTTTAAATTCATATAAAACACATACTACAACTCCTCTAGCAATATAACACTACTCAAACTACCATCAAAGTATAAAAATCATCCCACCACCATTTGGCATATAAACCCTATTCTAATACAAGCATAACTTAAGTACACATAAAGCAAGAGGAACACACTTACCATAAGAAATTTGTGCCTTGGTTTAGGAGTCTTGTTGCAAGCCTTTGAGAGTTTAATTTGTGGAAGATGAAGGGTTTAATTATATATGGCCATGAGAGAGTTTTTGGGAGAGAAAAATGGGGTTTTGAAGCCTTTTCTTGTGTGTTATGTTGGTCTGAAAATTTTGGATGAATTTAACACTTTTAGAAGTTGATATTTATCCATTAGTTTACTTTACTGGCTGCCAAATTAAAGTCTTTAATTGGCTTGGCTTTGGTTAATTAATGAGCTTGCTTTTTGGCTAATTAAAGGTGGTCTTGGGCTTTATTTGTAACTAAAATTTTATGCTAAATATAGGATTAAATACATGCATAATTCAACTTGTTCTAATCATATTTCATACATTCTAATGCACTTAGAATTTATGAACCCAATATTTAAACATTCTAAGGTATTTAATTATTTTTAACACAACAACACATCTCATATTTCTTGCATCAACATGAATCACATTTCAAAATCATATATAATTTCAATAACGCATTTATAAAATATAGATTGAGAAATTCATGGCTATTTCATTCTCCTCTCCTTCAAAAAGTTTCATCCTCAAAACTTAGCTTACCCAATCATTGCTCGAATATCTTTGGATACCTATGTCTCATCTCATTCTCGGACTCCCATGTTGCCTCTCTCTCGGTTTGTCCAGTCTATAAGATTTTCACAAAAGGAATTACTTTCTTCCTTAGCACTTTGTCAATTCTACCCAAGATCTTGATTGGTTTTTCAATTGTGCTTAAATCTAGTTGGTCTTTCAGTTGATGAGAAGAAATGATGGCATCAGGATCTGATATACATTTCCTAAGCTGAGACACATGGAAAACGTCATGCACCTCCGAAAAAAATTTGGGGGTAAAGCTAATCAATAAGCTAATGGTCCAACTTTCACCAAAATCTCATAGGGACCAATATATCTCGGATTTAATTTGCCCTTAACCCCAAATCTAATAACACCTTTTATTGGAGAAATCTTGAGAAACACATGATCACCCACATCAAACTCTGATGGTCTTCTCCTCATGTCAGCATAACTCTTGTATCTATCATGAGCTATTTTCATCCTTTGTTTTACCATTTGTATCTTGTCTACTATTTGTTGAACCAATTATGGACCCAAAATAGCTCTCTCACCAACTTCATCTCAGTATAATGGAGATCTACATTTCCTACCATATAAAGCTTCATAAGGCGCCATCTAAATCGTCGCTTGGAAACTGTTATTGTAGGCAAATTCAATAAGTGGTAGGTAAGTGTCCTATCTATTGCCAAAATCTAAAACACATGGCCAAAGCATCTCTTCAATATCTAAATAGTCTTCTCTATTGCCCATTAGTTTATGGATGAAACGCAGTGCTGAATTGAAGCTGGGTACCCAAAGTTGTATGTAGACTTTTCCAAAACCTGCTAACAAAACGAGTATCTCGATCAGAAGTAATCATCTTTGGAATACCATGAAGTCTTACTATCTCCTTAATGTAGATATATGCCATCTTTTCTAAAGAATCTCCAACTCTCAAGAGTATAAAATGAGCTGAATTTGTTAATCTATTAACAATCACCCAAATAACTTCATACTTGGCAATAGTTCTTGGTAGTGCCGATACAAAATCCATAGTGATATCTTCCCATTTTCACTCGAAAATGGATAGAGGCTGAAGTTCTCTTCTGGTCTTTGATGCAATCTTTATTTGCTGACAAATCAGACACTTGGATACATAATGAGCAACACCTTTCTTCAATCCTTCCAACCAATAATATTTCCTTAAATCCTTGTACATCTTGGTGCTTCCAGGGTGAATAGAATATGTGGAGGATGAGCTTCTTTCATGATCTCTTCTCTCAAACCTTGTGGGACAAAAATCCGATTCCCATGTCTAACAACACCTTCCATATCAACTTCCAACTCTTTGCTTTTTCCATCATTTATAGCAAACTTCATTTTTTTGGTCTCATCATCTTCTTTTTAAGCTTGTTTAATCCTCACCAAGATTGTTGGTTGTAAAGATAATTGAGCTAACATCACATCACCTTTTTCCATTATAATTTCAAGCTTTAACTTTCTGAATTCCATGTGAATCTCCTTCTGACTTATGAGTAAAGTTGCAACACTTACTTGCTTCTTCTACTAAGAGCATCTGCTACCACATTCACTTTACTAGGGTGGTATAGAATTTCCACATCATAATCCTTGATTAATTCAAGCCACCTTCGCTATCCAGTGTATATCTTATACTTCTCCCCAAAAAGATAGTGTCTCCAAAGTTTCAAGACAAGTATCACTGCTGCCAACTCTAAATCGTGCACTGGATAATTTTTCTCATGGGGCTTTAGCTGTCTTGAAGCATAGGCTATGACTCTTTCATCTTGCATAAGAACACAACCAAGTCCTTGGATAGAAGCATCACTGAACACCACAAATTCCTTTCCACAAATGGGCAATACCAAAATAGGAGTAGATACCAATCTTTCGTTTAATTTCTCAGAACTCCTTTCACACTTATCATCCCATATGAACTTAACATTCTTTTGTGTCAATCTTGTTAATGGAGATGCAATTTTCAAAAATCCTTCCACGAATCTTCGATAATATCCAACTAATCCAAGAAAACTTCTGATTTCACTTACATTTGTGGGTCTTGACCATTACAAAACAGCTTCAATCTCCACTGGTCAATTGATACACCCTCTTTTGATATAATATGCCCTAGAAAGGATATTTCTTCAAGCTAGAATTGACATTTATTGAATTTAGCATGAAGTTTCTTCTCCCTAAGCCTTTGTAACACAAGCTTTAAATGCTCTTCATGCTCCTCTCTACTGCGAGAATAAATCAAAATATCATCGATAAATACTATAACAAATGAATCCGAATAATCTTTGAAGATCCTGTTCATTAAATCCATAAAAGTGGCAGGAGCATTTGTTAACCCAAAAGGCATCACCAAAAACTCAAAGTGCCCGTACCTAGTTCGGAAAGCTGCCTTTTGAATATCTTGAGATTTGATCTTGAGTTGATAATAACCTGATCTCAAGTCAATCTTGGAAAGAACCATGGCTTCTCTCAATTGATCGAATAATCGATACACATTCGCAAACTCTCATGTTTTTTCTTTATAGACAACACAGGAGCACCCCAAGGTGATATACTTGGCCTAATAAAACCCATTTCTTGCAACTCTTGTAATTGCTGTTTCAATTCCTTCAATTATGCAGGTGCCATCTTGTATGGAGCTTTAGAGATGGGTACAATTCCAGGTAATTCCAAATTCTATCTCTCTATTAGGTGGCAATCCAGGCAACTTCTCAAGAAATATATCAACAAACCCATTCACGATAGGCACCACTTTAATATCTATCTCCTCAATACTCATAGCTGCTACCATGGTTGTCAAACTCGCGAATCTACTCATACGTTTCTACGAGTTTACGAATTGATGATGATATTTCGATTCAACTCGCAAACAAAATCATTTTTTGAGTAAACTCGTAAGTAGAATCGTAGAATCGTGAGTAGAATCGGTAGAATCGGTAGTAGAATCGTAAGTAAAATCGTAAAAGTTGTAATTTTACACTTTTTTTTTTACTATTTGAACTTTAAAAATGCAATCAATTTAATATATTTAAATTTAGGGTTTTTGGGGTTGGTTTTCGATGTTTATCTTAATCTAACTTAATTTTAGTTTTTTAATTTTTTTTTTTTTTTTTTTCCTTTTTTTTTTTTTTTTTGTATTTTTCAGAGAGTTATTTTCATTTAGGTTATATACTATGATGTATTTTGAACATTTTGAATAAAAATTAAACTAATATATATAGTGCTATATTTTTCCTTTTTTAATAATTTTCTATCTATAAATATATTTGTCATAAATATGATGATTTTTTATGTAATGATTTTTTGTGCAAATATATAGTGAATATGAAAATATTCATTACTGTACAAAACTAACTACTTACACATGATAATTTAAATGATTTGCAATACATCTTAATAATTATAGATTATGAGTCATCATTAAATAAAAATAATAATTTTAATTATAAAGTTGCACTAAATATATTAATGACAATATGTGAATTATGATTGGTAAAACTTAAATTTTGGTTGTTCATAACTAATTTAATACTAAATTCTTTATTTTCATAATTTATTCAAAGTTTATTAGTTTAGTAAGTACATCAATAGTTTTTGTAAGTAAATTTACATTAGTTATAGAATCTTACGATTCTACGTTTCGATTTTACGTTCTGATTCTACAGACCCTTAGCGATTCTAGGTAGAAACTCGAGTTTGACAACCATGGCTGCTACAATAGATTTTTCCCACAACTCCATTGATTTCATGCTTCTAGGCCTTAACCTTTCCAACAAATATGTAAATCTCCCTTTACTCAAATCAAAACTCAACTCTACCTTACTACAATCAATTGTGACCTTATAATGATTTAGCTAGTTCATTCCCAAGATCACATCAAAGTCAGACAAAGGCAAGACTATCATATCAATAGGCATACTCACATCAGAAATCATAACATTCACATTTCTACACACACATGGTTGCCTATTCTCAATCACCAAAGGAGTAATCACACACATAATGCGATCAATTAATGTTTCAGAAACAAGTTCACACTCATTCATAAAATTTTCAGATATGCATGCATGAGTAGCTCCAATATCAATCAACACATAAGCATCTCGGTTAGATATACTCAAAATACCTGCTAAAGTGTCTATTGAAGGTGTCTCTTTAATCTGTTGTAATGTAAAGACCCTAGCATTTGTTTTTCCCTTCTCCAATTCAACTCCACTCTTATTATTAGGTCGATCCTTCAATTAGCAATGTGGTGACCTCTTTGCTTATAGTAAGCATAGAAAATAGATGGTAATTTTGGATTGTTGCACTCAGAAGATCTATGCCCAATCTGTCCACAAGAGAAACATGCACCAGGAGTCCACTTACAATCTGATAGCTCATGAGGACCAAAGCACCTGAAACATTTCTTTTCAAATATGGGGGTTGAAGCTTTAAATGTCCACTTTTGATCTCCTTGCTTTCCCATAAAAGGCCTTTTTCCCTTGCCTTGATAATTCACTCCTTTATTGGCACTTTGAAAACAATTATATGATGAAAATAGGGGCAGGTCTTTTTCCCAAAAATGCCGCTTTCATGGCTCTTCTTACTCTACTATTAGTCTATATTTGTTCAACCAACAAAGCTTTAGCCACAATATACTAGAGTATGTAACTCAAATTTCTTCACATCACCTTGAATTTCCTCATTCAAACCATTTTGAAATTTTTGAACTTTCATCCTCTCATCTCAATAATCTCCTCCAGCAAAACGTAATAGCTTATAAAATCCACCATAATATTCATCTATGGTCTTGCTTCCTTGTCTCAAGTTCAACTAATCAGCAATCATCCTTTCACTGATTGAATTTGGAAAGTATTTTGTGAGAAAAGTGTCCTTGAATGTTGTCCAAGTTATGGGTTGATGCAAGTCTCCACTAACCAGTCTCCACAGTTATAAGCTTCCTTTTTCATCATATAAACTGCTAAATCAACTTTCTTATCTTCTGGAGTACTAATAGCAACAAATGTCTTCTCCAACTCTTCTATCCAACTCTCAGCTACTGTAAGATCAACACTTGTCCCATCAAATTCAGAATCATCTTGCTAAAATCATGCAACTTGATCTGATTAGGTTGGTCATTCACAAGTGGATTCTCATTTCGTCTCACTCATTGCTGATTACTCTGTTGCATAATATCTTGAGTGTGTTGAAACATCATCAATTGATATTGTTGCATCATTGCCATCATGTCCCTCAGCATACCATACATAGAAGCTGGGTCATTTGTAGGCATTTGTAGCATTGGAGGAAAAAGGAGGCATAGGAGGAGGAGGTGGAATCTGTGTTATTGGAGGAACCTGTGATGTAGAAGCCGAAGCAAGAGGTGGAGCAGCTTCAGTACTAGGAGTAGAAGATGAATTAGGAGCCGATGTAGATGATGACTGTGGCGGTGTAGACATATTCTTTCTATCAAATTGTTGCCTTGTTGACCTCCTTAACCTATCCATCTTAACAATTGCATACAATACATTCAACACACACACATATATAAAATTTTAAATCATACACAAAGCTTACTAAATTCACATTCACATTTATAAATAAAAAAAAAATAAACAAGTTAAACAAGCCATCAAACAAGCAATAAGCATCTCAAACAAACTAGAAAACAAGTAAATAAATCCATTTAAGCAAACTTAACTAATTTCAATACTACTTATTTGTGTCTAAGTCAAGTCTCAAACAAACTATTGCATTTAGGCAAACAATTATTCAAACTTAGCTCTAATCCCATCTGTAAAGACCTGCTATCACCCCTATAATAAAGATAGGTGATAATAGCTCCTCAATCACATATAACCTTCAAAATTATATGTAGGGTTGTCCTAGAAGAAGTATTTGAAGTATTATTTGCCCAAACCCTCAATACTTAACTAATAAATTTGAAAACTATTGATTTTTTTAAAAACTTGTAATAAAAACACAACATCACATTTATCATATATTACAAAGGAAATAAGTTCAAGATATACATATAGCTAGGTTTAGATATTACAAACAAAGGCTTCTTACAAGCCTTATACAAAAGCCACAAAAGGTAATTCAACCTATAACATCAAATAGAAACATCAAAAGATTCCATAATTAGTCTATTACAAAATAGGAATTCCATCCTGGTCCATAGTCATATCTAATCCTCCAGGTCATATAGAAATCCTCAAAGTCAGTACCATAACCCATATTCGTGTAAAACTCGTCTTGATCATCACCTGAAATAGTTAAAATATGAGCCAAAGACCTAGTACATAAGTAACGAATACAAATGCAAAGTGATCTACACATACTTAAACTAAATGCAAATGCAACAGTGATTAGATTATTAGTTAATCTTTAGTTTGTCGAACAACACTGAAGTATTCAAACTTCGAACAACAAGCATTCTGGGGGAACCTGAGTAATGATCACGATGCTCAGGGGTTGAAATAAGTAGCTCGGATACTCATATCTCCTAGATAACTTTATCTAAAACGAAAAAGTAATCTCATTTAGGGTTCTCAGTTGTTTCTTGACTTTACTTAGCTCAATCCATAAAATCACCTAATTCAAGTGTTCCCATAAACATTGAATTAAATCATATTACATCATTTCAAGAATAAGCAAGTGTTACATCGATACCGAATACTCTATCAATTACCTACTAAATCACTTATGAAAGTCACTTCAAAGTGATAAGCTTAGTCTAAGCGCCTAAAACTACCATATCCCCAATATGAGCAGGGTATTGCTCTCCAAACTAGATTTAACGGTATGAAAGACACTCATACAAGCAATTATTAAATTTTCTTAATTTAAAGTAATTTTAAAGAATGTCTATCCTAAACAAAGAGTAAAACAAGTTACTGCGTACTTGAAATAGCTCGAGAACTAATAAGGTTAGCCGAGTGAGGATCTATCACTGTGCAAAGAAAATATTAAATTTCTTACTTAGTTCAAGCACAACTCAACTAGTTTCATACATAACCAATCAAAGAAATTCAAAGAAATTATTACAAAGTCATAACATAGCATTTAAACATCATATAATATCATACAATACTCAACAAATATTCAATTGATCATATATCAAGCTTTGAAAAATATTGGAGGAAGTTTTTGAAAATAGAAACTGTAGGAGACATGCCGGCCTTCAACGTTGGAGACGTTGGTCCGGTGCATTCTGCACTAAAAACTCAACTTTGCCACCACTGGCAATGTTCAACAATACGCTGGCTGTGTTATAGTCTATGCTGGTGGCTTTGAGCCGGTGTAGACTGCAACTCCAATTTTTCAAAATTTCCAAGAGTTCCACAATGTTGGTCTATGCCCGTGGATACCCCCAACAGTAGTGTTGCCGTGTGCGCCAAAAGCATAGACCCCTACACTGACGGTCTACACTAGCGGCATTGGGACAGCGTACGCTGCACACAGATTTTTCGAAAAATTGCAGACCTCCCTATTTCAAAGCATAAAATTTTTACCACATTTCTCACTTCTAAACTTCCTCCAAAATCATCTTCAACTCAATCTTCAACTCATATGTGTTCTATATTCTTTTAATACTCATAATCTTCATTTTAAACTCTTCAAACATCTATATTTACCATATAAAGCAAAATTCCTCATTCAACCCTTCACATTGCAAAATTAACTACTCAACCCTTTGTCATCCTAACACAACAATTCCAACACTTCCAAATTCATATAAAACACATACTACAACTCCTCTAGCAACATAACACTACTCAAACTACCATCAAAGTATAAAAATCATCTTACCACCATTTGGCATATAAACCCTATTCTAATACAAGAATAACTTAAGTACACATAAAGCAAGAGGAACACACTTACCATAAGGACTTTGTGCCTTGGTTTAGGAGTCTTGTTGCAAGCTTTTGAGAGTTTAATTTGTGGAAGATGAAGGGTTTAATTATATATGGCCATGGGAGTGTTTTGGGGGGAGGAAAAATGGGGTTTTGAAGCCTTTTGTTGTGTGTTATGTTGGATTGAAAATTTTGAATGAATTTAGCACTTTGAGAAGTTGATATTTATCCATTAGTTAACTTTAGTAGCTACCAAATTAAGGTTTTTAATTGGCTTGGCTTTGGTTAATTAATGAGCTTGCTTTTTGGCTAATTAAATGTGGTCCTTGGCTTTATTTGTAACTAAAATTTTATGCTAAATATAGGATTAAATACATGCATAATTCAACTTGTTTTAATCATATTTCATACATTCTAATGCACTTAAAATTTATGAACCCAATATTTAAACATTCTAAGGTATTTAATTATTTTTAACGCAACAACACATCTCATATTTCATGCATCAACATGAATCACATTTCAAAATCATATATAATTTCAATTACATTTATAAAATATAGATTGAGAAATTCATAGCTATTTTAGCTAATTTTGCTAAAGTTGTCATTAACTTGATATTCCAAAATAAACGAATCATAGGAGGAAATAAAATAGATTAAAAAGAGAGCATGAGTAGATTTATGAAGATTCAAAATTAGATTATGTGCCTAATGGGTTAACTTATACTTATCCCTAATTAATTAGCGCATAGATTGGATCAAAGTTTCAATAAACGGAAAAGTGAATTGGAATATGGGTTTTTCCCATGAAAGGAAGTATGGGGTCAGCAATGATTAAATCCCTTTTATGTATGCATAAAGACCTATGAACACATAGAAAGATTGTTAAATGCAAGTTATAACAAAAGCCTTTTTTACCAAGTGTATGAATAATAGTTTAGAGCACATAAGCTTTGACCCATTTGTGTTTAAGGAAATTATAAAGCCCATAAAGTGGCAAAATATGGGTTAAAAGAAACTAGGCATAGTATTGGAATGTAAGGAAATAGAATTAGGTCCACAAGCTATATATAAGGCTTTATAGTCATAGGTGATAATTGTGAAGGCCATTGGCCCACTAAGATTAACATGATAGAGAACCTAATCCTTAAGGTCCATAAGCAAAAATAAAAATATTGACCCAAATTATGAAAGTAGCAATCCAATTCAAAGGCTTATAGTCACTAATAACGATGTTGACCTGATTTATGAAAATAGAAATTCAACTTGCCATCCCAATTAAAAACTTATCTATACAAGGGAAGATAACCAAAGCCTACATAAGGAAACCTAAAATTGGAGCCTAATTAAATTAGGCCTAACAAGAGAAACCAAAATGAGAATAAATTACAATACTATAACACCTTAACTTTATCTAGTAATTATAATTCATCTTAAGTATTAATACATACTATGTTTTCTTATATGTATAGGCGAGGTAGATTACCTCTTTGATGTCCCTTCGGACCACTACGATGCTTGACTGTCGTCATGGACTGGTGAGTAACTTGACTTTGTTCATAATTGTGTTGTGTAGCTTAGTTGCACCTAACTAAAGATAATAAACTGAATTGTGTGGGAAATAGGGATCTTACCTGTTGTTATGCTTTTTGGTTGAATAAAAATACTCTAATTACAAGGATAACTTCCTAAGGTGTGTGTGATGTTGAGTTGATAGTATCAGATGAATGTTTACAACTACTTGGACACTGAGAAATCAATTTAAGATTATTTGGCGTATAAATAAAACGATCATGCATAGCAGGACTCATTTGCATTTGTATTGCATACTTTTAGCCGCTATCGTCATATTGCCATTCCAAGCCATGATGGCTTAGATGAGGTCCAAATGGTGAATCCTCGTTTCATCTATACTCTCAAGTAACTCACGGACCTAGCAGGAACTACCTTAAGGAACACCGTTTGTTGAGTGTCTACATGAAATGTGTAATACTTAAGGAATATCTTAGTATGCCGGGTTGATAAGTGTTTTCAAAGATTTTTAAAGGTGTTACCCAGTATAATATGATTTTCCTGGATACTAGTGTCTGAATTGGTTCCTTAACCCTCGGAAAGAGCATAAATCTCCAACCTATTTGGATTATGGTCGTCTAGACTTGTATGTGTATAAGCATATGTTTAAGTGATGCATTGCATACGGGTGTTAATAAACTTTCTTGTCCCGTTTGATGTGTGTTTATGGTCTAGTTACTTCATTGAACTATGGTTTTGCTCATACCCCTATAGGTTTTTTGTAGGAAAATAAAAGCGATGGTTGGGATAGGATTAGAGCATAGAGCGTACAAAAAATTAAGCTAACTAATTAGAGAATTAAGGTGTTGATTGACTAAATCTAGTTGAGAGAAAAGATTTGAAACTTGATTTTTTTCTCTTTCTCAATCTTACTTTCTCACTTTAGTAATTCTTTTGATAATAGTTGATAGATATCTTAAGTTTACCCTATCTTATCTTCTAGTAGGATATCCGATTATCTGCGGTCCTTGTGATCTCTGGAAATAACGATATCAAAAAATTATTTTCTAAATAAATATATATATGTATAACATATTGAGATAATAATTAATAAGAGTTTTACAAACTCTGACTTGTAAGGTAGTCTTCATGTTACGGGTGTACATGTGATATGATGGCTTTAGAGCAATTCTGTTAGGCCTTTGTTAGGGTCATGACAAATAGATTTTGGGTTTACAAAAAAAAAAAAAAGCTAATTTTTTTAAAACTAATACAATTTCATAAATTTAAAGAGATAAAATCTTAAATATTAAAATTAACCAACAAACAAAATTTTTCGTAAAAAACTATGTACTATATCCCAAATAGCAATACGTAGGCACCTAACAAAAAACTTTAAAATATAACAACTTATTTTTGCAAAATAGATGTGAATATGGTTATTTTTGTAATTTAATTCATAGCATGCAAATATTAATTGCCTTTTGTAAAATTTGACTAGTTTGTAAATCTTAGTAAAATTGGTAAATTCTTCTTGTAAAAATCACATAATAATATAATTTAGGATATTTATGAAACACATTATAATTAAAATATTAAGATAGCTTTTGAACTCAGTAATTTTTTGTAATTGTTTTAAAATGCAATTTTTCACGAATCAATAGCAAAATTAGGACCAATCTATCTATTTAACATAATTTTTTTTTTTTTTTTTTTTTTTTAGTTAGGTGGTCGCTCTAAAATTTTTTTAAGGTAATTGAAAAAAAGTAAGTCGGAAATCAAATTCTAAACTCGACATTAAGGAAAGATTACCAACTTTTCGGTGGACGAGTTCCGGAACACATGGAGTTACGTAAGCAGATCCTGTAACCTATAGTATCTTAATTTTATCCTGACATGGTCTACAAAAGACTGGCGATTGTTTATTGCAGAGTAAGCTGGTTTCTGATTGATCATGTGGTATTTACTCGAAAAGTTCACCAAACAAGCATCACTCGTTGCCGTAACTACAGTTAGTTCCACAAAAAGACAGACATAATTTTATACAACCAAAACATATCAAGCAAAAAGATATAACATCATTCAACATTTAACTCTCACAGATACTCTTTCAAGCACATCCTCAAAAAGCCAAAACCTATCTCACGGAGAAACAATATGGATAACAGCAAGGTGAAGCCTCATGCTGTAATGGTACCTGTTCCTTTGCAAGGCCATGTCAGACCCTTCGCCCATCTTGCCATGAACTAGCATCCAAAGGCTTCACCATTACTTTTGTCAACATGGAACATATCCATCACCAAATGAGCAAAGCAAAGCAGAATCTTGACGGGACTGATGATAATATGTTTACTGAAGCAAGGAAATCCGGTCTTGATATACGGTATAAGATGATAAGCGATGGTCTTCCTGTAGGATTCGATCGTATGCTCAATCTGGAACAGAAGGTTCAGGCTAATATACATGTTTTATCTGCTCATGTGGATGATCTGCTGAGTAAAATAGTTCATTTGGATCCTCCGATTAATTGCTTGATTGCAGATACGTTTCATGTATGGCCATCCATGATTGCTAGAAGGTATAATCTGGTTTATGTTTCATTCTGGACCGAACCGGCTTTGGTTTTGGATATTTATTATCATATGGATCTCCTCAGGATTAATGGTCACTATGCTAATAAAGGTATTTTTCTATTCACTTGTTGATACTAGGATGCACAATTTTGCATGCTATAATGAGCTCAAAAATCAACAATCAGTAATTCAATTAAGTTGGTTAATATCAGTTCCATCATCCATGAAAGATAGCTTTCCAGTTGGAACATGACTTGTGTTGTTGATATCAGTCCTTTTATCTGATTTTTGGTATTGTTATTATTGTCAGATAATCGCAAAGATACAATTGATTACATCCCTGGCATTCGTGCGATTGAACCGAAAGACTTGCCATCATACCTTCAAGAGACTGATACAACCAGTGCATTTCATGAACTCCTAGCTAAGGCATTTCGAGATGTGAAAAACGCAGACATGATAATCTGCAACACCGTTGAAGAGCTTGAAGTTGAAGCAATAGCCACCTTGCAAGAGCATAAACCGATTTACGCAATGGGCCCCATATTTCCTGTAAATAACTCCAGCATCAGCCCTGTTTCGACTAGCCTATGGTCGGAAGTTGATTGCGTCCAGTGGCTAAAACCAAGCCAGATGGCTCGGTTTTATACATTTCGTTTGGTAGCTTTTGCAATGTGAGCAAAGAAGAATTGATGGAAATAGCATATGGCCTTTTGCTTAGCCAAGTGAATTTCATTTGGTTGTTTCGTGCATCGACAAGCGTAGTTGAAAGTGGTCCCTTGCCTACTGGATTTGAGGATGAAATCAAAGGCCGTGGCTTGATTGTGCCCTGGTGCTGCCAAACCGATGTGATCTCTCATCCTGCTGTAGGTGGTTTCTTGACACATTGTGGATGGAACTCTGTACTTGAAAGCATGTGGTGTGGAGTTCCAATGATATGCCTGCCTTTGTATACAGATCAGATTACTAACAGAAAGCTTGTGGTGGATGAGTGGAGGATTGGAATCAATCTTTGTGAGAAAAGGCCTGTTCGGAGAGACGAGGTTGCCAGAAACATTAATCGCCTAATGATCAGTGATTCTGCTGATGAAATGAGGATTAAAATCAAGGAGATTAAAGTCCTGCTGGAGAAAGCGTTGAACTCGGATGGATCCTCGGATAAGAATTTTTGCAACTTCATTCGGGATGTTAAGGATGTCATTCAGAAAAGAATCAGTGCTTATTCGTACGCGTTTCTGTGAAATATATATATATATTTAGTTTGCTACGTGGCCTGTTTCTATAGGTCCACTTGTTTTTATTTATTGTTAGTTTGTTAGTTTGTTAGACTTTCTGTTTTGGTATAAATACTTTTTCTGTTTCTTTATTTCGGTAATGGAGAACAAAATAGTTCAATAAATTTACTCTCTGTTCTCTACAAACTCTAAGGCTCTTGTTCGTTTTTCTTCTGGAAGAAACCTCAAGCTCACATGGTATCAGAGCAATTGAACTTGAGGTATTACATCTTCTTTGCTTCGTATGATTGTAGATCTGGTATTCTGAGTATATTACCATAAGCTGTTCAAATTTTTCAATGGAGTTGTCGAATGAGATGAATCGGAGAAATCAAATGGATGCATCTTTATCTGATCCTTTGTTTTTGTCGAATTCGGATATGCCTAGTATGGTTATAGGTAGTATTCTTTTTAATGGATCCAATTTTTTAGCATGGAGTCGATCTATCAAAATTGGATTGGGTGCTAAACTGAAATTAGGGTTTATTGATGGATCAATTTTGAAACCTAATGAGAATTCAACAGATTTTATTCGTTGGATAAGATGTGATAGTATGGTTAGGAGCTGGTTACTCAATTCTATGCAGAATGAAATTGCTCAGAATTATTTGTTTGCTCAGACAGCTTATGATCTTTGGCGTGAAATTAGTGAACAATATGGACAAGGAAGTGGTCCTTTAATCTTTCAAATACAACATGAAATTAGTACTGTGAGACAAGGGAATCAATCAGTAGGAGTTTATTATAATAAATTGAAAAGACTTTGGGATGAACTTCAGGCTTTGCATGTATATCCGACTTGCACTTGTGGTCGTCTTGAATATTGTACATGTGATTTGAAAGGGAAAATTCTTGAATTTGAGTCAAATACTAAACTGATGCAATTCTTAATGGGTTTGAATGAGGGTTTTGAATCTGTGAGAAGTCACATTTTATCCATGGATCCTATGCCGAATGTAAACACAGCCTTCTACTTGGTTCAACAAGTTGAAAGACAGAAGAATATTACTTTTAGTTTTGGGAATTTGGATACAGCAGCTTTTCATGCAAATAGAGCTGAATATAGTAAAGGAAACATGGATAAGAAAAGGAGAAATGTTAATAGTAAGTTGTTTTGCAAACATTGCAAGTCTGAAGGTCATGCAATTGAAACATGTTTTCAACTAGTAGGGTATCCAGAGTGGTTTAAGGGGAAGCGTGTTATTTCTAAAACACAAGGAAAGTTGGCATCAGCTTATAATAGAGGTTCATCCACTGTTATTCCTACAAAAATAATTAATGTAGTGCTGAACCTTTTAACATTTGTGCTCTCAATCCTCCTCTTCTCGACATGACATGTTACTACCACTTCAATAGAATGGAAAGTATTATTATTATTATTTTTTGGTCAATAGAAAGTATTATCAAAAAATGGAATCTTTGCAAAATTGCTTTTAGGCTTTTTCTGAATCTTTATGCCAGCAATACCCTCTCTCTATCTAGATGAAAGACCCATTCTGTGTATGATCGATATAGAATCCTATAGGAAAACAGTTTTTATTTTCGATGTTAAAAATACAATAAAAATTTTGGAAAAATTACATCTTAAGAGATC
The DNA here is from genome assembly GCA_024138025.1 of Combretum micranthum. NCBI lineage: Eukaryota > Viridiplantae > Streptophyta > Magnoliopsida > Myrtales > Combretaceae > Combretum > Combretum micranthum. The sequence continues at coordinate 150,532 of JAMXBD010002728.1, read as the reverse complement.
AACATCTAAGAATAAGTTTAAAATTTAAATATGAGATCAATGTGTTAAATTGTTAAAAAATATATCAATATTATGTAAAATGTTACAAATAAAGGATCAAAATCTAATGTTAGTGCAAGCAAAAATAAACCAAACAATAATATTGCTTACATAGTAATAGCCAAAAGTAGAGTTACGTAAGTGTACTAAGTGGGTTAACCCACTCTACTTTGCTTTAGCCCACAAGTTATGTAGGTTTGCCTGAATTATAAAGCGGGCAAAAATTTTTACCACCTTTCTCCACTTGAGTTGATGGATCTTGCAAATCAACTCAACTCAAAAACCTGTTAAGATTTAAAAAAAAAAAACATTTTAATATTATATTTTAATTATGTAAAAGTTATTTTCAAGTAAAATTAAAAAAAAATATTTATCTATAGGATAAAAAAAATAGGTATAATTCTTTTTTCAAATTGATGTTTTACTTTCTTATTCTTTTCATTTAGTTAATTCTTTTGTCCAATGCAATGCTAACATATATTTATTTGTAGTTACTTTTTGTTTATTTTCTTAAAAACTTTTATAGGTTTGCTCATATTTAATAAAAAAGAAAAAAATGTTGGTGTCAAGTTGGCGCACTTTAACTTGCGAGTTATGCAAGGTGGGCTAAAATAACGTACATAGTAAAATGGGTTGAAATTTTTAACCTAACTCGTCTTTTTTTTAGGGGAAAATGGATTGATTCACATAAGTTGCCTCACTTGCGCAGCTCTAGCAAAGGGCATCTTTAAACTCTCTAGCCTACATAGCTTTGAAATCCTCTCTAGCCCTATACACGCATTAAAGGTAATGTCGATATGGTATGTTATTTGAAGTCTTATTAACATCTTTAAATGTCTAATTGGTAAATTTTACCTTTTTTATGTCTCATCGAATACATTAATATTATATCACTCACTTCTGAAAACAATAATGTAAAACATAGTTTTTGTAACACCTAAACTGAAAGTGTTATCAACCTACCACGTGTCATCACCAGAGATGGACATGGTGAGGCTCATATTCTATTAAACCATAATTTATAACACAATATACTCCAATACCTCACTTTAAAGGAGAACTTTTAAAACATTGATATTATTAATAAAAATTTCTAAATAACTCTGTTGGTATAAACTACTAACTCAAAATTAAACTTAAAAATATTATATATATGAAAAGTGTCATAACTTCAACTAAATCATAAAATAAGGATTTCAACTTCATAGTTCTAAAACTCTAGTTATCTCAAATCTGTTCATCTAAAAATTAGTTGGAAAGTTGGCTCCACTATCGTCATCCCCATAGCCCACGTATATACATCATACCTTGATAAATCGAATACTATAGGTTCTTCACCTAATTCTCAAAAATAAAAGGAGTGAGCACAAAGGCCCAGTACGTCGTACCACATCCACATGTACAAGAACAAACATCATACGAATCCACATGCAATATAGTAACATATGCAACAATCACAAGGTGCTGTCTTTAATTATCTAAGCAAACAACATAGTTTAGAGCCATCTGCAAGTAGCTTTAAACCTGGAGAAACTCATGACTCCATGAAAAGATAATGTATATGTATATAATACTTATAAATATATTGGTGTTGAGCACTCCCCACACCCTGAGTACCATAGCCGTACCACTCCAAAACTACCGGAATCATCTCTCTGCATAACTCTACTCAAGATAACACCATACACAAATTATCAGGGCACTGCCCTAGTGGCATTAGTACTCCCAATCCACTAGATCTAGTCAAACATAAGCAATAACCAATTTAAAGCCGGATATCATTATGTTCATGTGCAGTTTCTAAGCCTACATCTATAAACAACAACCAAGGTAAGGATGTACTTGATACAGCGTTTAGAACGGATAACCTAACTTCACCAAAGACACTTGAAAAGCAAACACTTGCTCAAAACTGATTTTAAAAGTTAAACATACTCCTAAGGTCATCTAAACCCTTAAATTAACAAGAACTATAACTATCCTAGGTTCAAACACACCTTCTTACTTAGATTTTAGAGTACTAAAAGATAGGCTAAGCGTTTAGGTGTTTAAAAATGTAAAAAAAAAGGAAAAAGAAAGATTTGAAATCCCCCTACTGATCACACTCATGATGGGGGGCATGATAGGCTCTAAAAAAACGAAACATAACAAAACTCCTTGATTACGCCGGTTCTAAGGGGCATGATCTACTATCATTCGCCACATCCGAGAAAATCACGGCTCGTGATATGCCTATGACCCTTATTCGCTTTAAAATGTGGAAAAACACTAAAGAAAACCTTTTTCTTGATTTTTAACTCAGACTAAACTTCTAAAGCATACTTTTCAACACGAAAGCATCATTGTAAACATGTTACTTGAACACAAAAGACATTCTTTTGTCATTTGGTTGCAAAACACTAAAATCTTCAACAAAGAAACTTAAGGTTTCCTAAAAATCCTCCAACAGATTGAATCCCTTTGACACCAATAAGAAAACTCCGAAAGACAACTCTTTTAGATCCAAATGATTGAAAAGGAGAAAACTTACCTATTGATTTGCCTATGTGATTTCTTGGAACAAGATACAAGCTTGAGAGAGAGAGAGAGTCGGCGAGTTTGGATCCTTGTAAAACTATTGAGAGAGTGAGAGAGATAAGTTCCTTTTAGGTCAGGTTAACAGCATATGACATTATTGCCCTTCATTATAATTTATTTTATTTTATATTATAGTTTTAATATAATATTTAACATATTTTAATCGTTTGTTTTGAGGAAAAATATTTGTTAATGAAAAACGTTTTTCTTTAAATTTTTTTTCTAAAAGGTAGCATACCTTTAAATGTTTGACTAATTTTATGAAAATATTTTTTTCTCTATTTGTATAACTTCAAAGTAATTCATATAATTGCGTACATTTTCCTACTTGATTGGATATTCAAAGCCAAATTTCATGTTGGAAAATGTACGTAAAAACTTGCTTTGAGTACCAAATTGTTCAAAACCTAACTTTAGGTACCTAATTAAATATTTTGCGAAAGTTCATATACCACTTTTGACATTGTCCCTTGTTATTATCAAACATTATTCTTCCTTACGAGTGGTATCAAAACCGAAATCTAAAAAAAAAAAAAATTGTTTCTTATGTTGCAAGCGTGATAGAATCATCAAGCAACATGATAAAATTAAATTATTCAATCTAGAAGTCAACGATGGAAGATCTTTTATATTGTAAAGATTTGTATGTACCTTTAAGTAATGATAAGGTAAAGCCAAAAGATAAATCGATGAAGATTGAACATTTATGCATTGAAAAACCATAAGTTATATCAAACTAGGTTTTGCATGGTATATATCATCATGTTGCTTAGGAAACCAGAGATGATGCTCTATGGAAGAAATTGGAGTTCATGTATAAGAGAGAGACTACCTTAAATAAAATGAAATAGCCATGAATTTCCCAATTTATATTTTATAAATGTGTTAATGAATTTATACATGGTTATGAAGCATGATGAATATGATTTATGCTAGTATATGATATATGTGCTGTATTAGTGTGCTTAAATATTGATATATCTTAATGTAATTAAATATTGAGTTTATAAATTTATATATGTAGTGAAGTGTATGAAAATTTGTTTGAAACAAATTAAATATGTTTAATACATAATTCCACTTTGAGCAAAAAAATTGGACCTAAATAAGCCTTAATTACATTAATTATTGGCCAAAAATTAAGCCCAAAACCAAGCCAATTAAAGCCCATATTTTTTGCAGCCACAAAAGTCAATATTTGGATAATTATAAGTCTAATTTGTGCAAAATTCATGTGAAAAATCAGACAAGCCAAAGCGGCCCAAAAGAAAAGCCAAAAACACCATTTTTTGTCTTTCAAAGCTCACCCAACCCAAGTCCAAACATTTCCTACATTTTTCTTAAGTAAGACCTTCATTTCCTTGTGGCAAGACCATGAAGACAAGTCAAAGATTCTAAAGGTATGTGTTTGTTATGTTAAAAACATATTTGATAGTTTAAGGTAAGGTTAGAATATGAGTTTTATGTTAATATGAATTTTAATGATATGCATGTGTTAGTTAGGTATTGAATGAATGTCTTGATGGTTTATAAGTTGATATTTGTGCTAAGTAAGTAATATGTAGTGTTGGAGTAAATGGAGTTGGGAATCAGTAGAGTAGAGATGGTTTTAAGTAGTTAATTTTGTAATGTGAATGGTTGAATGAAGAATTTTGCTTGAAATGGTAAATATAGATGTTTAATGAGTTCAAAGTGAAGATTGTGTGTATTAAAAGGAGTTAGGATACATATGGGTTGAAGTATGGTGTTGGAAATGTGTTTGGAGGAAGTCTGGAGATGAGAAATGTGGTAAAAATTTTGTGTTTCTAAAGTGATTTTTCTTGTTTGCCTTGTTTATCTATGATTTAGTTAGGTTTAGTGTTAGTTAGGGGTAGAACTTTGATGTTTTATGTGGATTGAAGGCATGCTATCATGTATGTTGAAGTAGATAAGCAAATAGAAATATGTATCCTAGGTGTTTGATGAAATGAAAAATGATGTTTGTAGTGGTATAATGTATGTATAGATATTGTTGGTGATAAAATAAGTATAACTTGAAAGATTAGGGCGATAGTAGAGTTTAATAAGCTTAAAGATGAGATTGCGTTTTTGAGTTAAGTTGAGTATGTATTTGTGAGAAATATACTTGTGAGAGCTTGATGATGTTAATAGTGTTAAAGACTAGTTTAACATGTTTTGTAAAAATATAAGAGCTTACTGAAGAGTTGGAAGACATAAAACTTAGAGAAATTCCGAAACAAGTATCATAGGAAAAATGCTTTGTTCATCACGGGCGTGATCGTGGTGTTATCCTCTCATGTGCAAATTTCCTGTCAATTATGGCCGTTGTTGAGGCCATTATCTTGTTGGATGGATTTTTAAAAGATAAATCACGGCTATATCTGAGGCCGTTATCTCCTCGAAAGAAATTTTTAATCATGATCTGGCTGTAATTGGGGGCATGATTTGTACACGGTTTTCATCATAGGCATGACCTACCTTCTGGTACTGTTCATAAAAAATAAAAAATAAATAAATAATATAAAATAAATAAATAAATAAATAATTGGTAATGATGGATGGATGATCAATGAAAAATGATATAAATATCTATGTTTATATGAATAAAGTGTTGTGTAGTAATTAGTAACTATTTATGGTGGTTATTCAAGTAAGAATTAATGATTTTGATATGAAATGAATTTCTTGCTACAGTTGTTAATCCTCAGTTGAGTGCTTCTATTGATCCTTGGTATAGCACAGGTATGTAGTAACATAATTAATTGCTTGCCTAGGATAGGCATATCTTAATTTTACTCTAATTCAAGATAACTTTAACTTTGTTTGAATTGATTGTGTTTTACGACGTTGAATCTGGTTTGAGGCCGTCACCATTATGAGATTAACATGGGAGTTTAGGCGCTTAGGCCACCCTTGTCAAGATTTGACAATTCATAAGTGGTACGGCGGGTAGTCGATAAGGTTATTGGTATTGGTATAATGTTTGCTTACTCTTAAAATGAAGTAATATGATTTAGTTCATATTTATGGGACCGGTTGAACTAAGTGATGTTATAGATTAAGTTAAGTAAAGATGAGTAACGGCTGAGAACCTTGTATGAGATTATTAATCGTTATTGGATATATCATTGGGAGATATAGGTATCAAAACTGCCTATATCAACTCTCTGAGCATTGCTGTTACTCAGAAACCCAAATTCTCTGTTTGTTCCAGAGTTTGAACATTCCTATGCTATTTGACTAACATAAGGAATATATAATAAATTGTTATTTGATGTATTTGCATATAGTCTAAGCTTGTGCTCCATTCGTATTTGTTTTCGTTACTTGTGTACTGGGCCTTTGGCTGATGTTTTATATCTTACAAATGATAATGATGAAGATGAGTTTTATGTTGGGATGGGATATGGAACCGATTTTGACGATTTTTTGGATAATTGGGAGGACTAGAGACTATGGCCTTGATGGAATTTTTCTGTAATAATATAGGATAGAATCTTTTGGGGAATATATAATAGTTACTAAAGCTTTTGTTTGACTTCTATCTATCTTTTTTAAATGGCTTGTTTGCAAGCTTCTGTTTGTTATCTCTATATATATATTTGTGTATTAAGTTTATATTAAGTTTTATACTCTCTTTTTTTTTTTTTTTTTTTTTTGTGAAGCTCATGAAATTGTTCTCATAAGAGATTTAGACAAACAATTACTTAAACCATTCTTTATAGATAACCTTACATATAATATTGCAGTTATATGTGGTTGGAGAACTGGATTCATCGATTATATATACATATATGGTGGGTCCGGGTTCTTACATTTGGTACCCAAGCTTCGTACAAAAATTCAAGTTGGTTTTTAAACTTTAAAATGATCAATTTAATATAAAATTAAAGTTTCATAACTATTTTTACTACCTTACTAACACTATTTGCTCTGCTTCTCGATATGAAGGAAGTAATCCATTAGTGTTAAATTGTATTAAGAGTATTAGTAAAAATTCAACTATATGCTGTCTTTTTTTGCTTCTATGAACAGAGTGTATGGTGTTAACAAATAGTAAAAATAGCCTTAAAATGTTTGATTAGGTATTAAACAGACCATTTTACAATTTAGATACTAAATTGGATTTTGTCCATAGTTTAGATATCAAATTTGACGTTTGGCCATCTACGGGGACGTACCTTTCGTAGCACAATGACAGTTAATTCTGATGAGGTCGATGTGATAACAAAGATACAAGCCCGTAGTTGCTCCGATAGAGAAGGTGTAAACCCCTGAAATTTTCATAATTTATAGAAAATAATCATAGAAGTCTAATACTAAAATTGAAACCCCAAAAATCGACCCAAGTTAAAACCAAATTCTAAATCAGATTAAACACGAAAATTCTTAGTCTTGAGAAAATGAGAACCCTCGAAACAAAATATAAAAATTCAACTATCGGTTAACTTGACATCTGTACACTAATCAAATCATCTATCCAATTTCTAACACGTAAATCAAGACAATATATCCAAATAATGTTAGACAACGAAATATTAAGATCTTAAATCCTTCGGTGAATTTTAGAATCAAAAGTTTCAATTTTCACCAAAAGTCAAACTAAGTCAACCCTTAACCCTAGACTCGGTTAAACGATCCCGAGAATTGAAAACTATTAAATATCACAAATAAAATAAAATAAACCTTAACGTCGAACTAAAAATATAATACAGGCAAAACTCCATAATTTTATGATCTTATGAATAACTCAACAAAACCAGAAGTCAAATCGGAATCCTAAAAATTAACAAAGCTTACAACAAACCCTATATTTAAGATCCGGCAATCCATGCTCTTAAACCCTAAACAACGAAATGAAAATAATTATTGATAATAGTTCGTAATAATATAGGGAAGCTTAAAAATATCAGATTCGCAAATTTCTAATGTCCTTCGGATCCGAACGGAATCAGTTTTCAAAAATCGTGCCCTGGTATACCGGATGGAAAAAATATTCCGTTAATACCAATAGACTCATAAAAATATAAGGTTTTCAAACAGATCAGTTTTAGAATTTTTCGGTAGCTAAAAATTACAGATATCGTATTTATATGCGTATTTTTATTACTACCGGTATTTTAATTGTCTAGTTTACTATTCATAATACTTTTTTACTATTCATTACTATTCCTCTATCTCTACTTTTTCTTATTACCTATTCTTACACCTACATACCTATTTCTTACAATTTTTTTCCATAAAAATTCTACACCACATATTACTAAACTCCTCTTACACTTTTATTCCAAAATTAATTTTTAATCAAATTTTCTCTCCTCCTTACAATTGCCATCCACACTCCTCTCTCTCTTCTCTTCAATTATTTTCTTTTTCAATTAATTTAATTACGTTTAATTTTCACTCCAAAATTCTATAAATACCCCTTCCTCCTTTATTTTTTCACATAATTCATTTCACTACCAAAACTCTCCCAAAATCTCTCTACACATCCTCTCTTCAAAATTTCTCTCTACCAAAACTCTCTTAAACCAATTCTTCACAAAAATCATTCCTTATACACAAACTATCTACCACATATCACTACTCACATAATACCCCATTCATCTACCATCTTCATACGACATAAACACTTTAGGTAAACTTCTTCTAACAATTTATTTACCTATGTCATGTAACTTAACATGACTATGGTGTTGTTTTGAAACTCATATGAGTACTAAAAGCAACAACATGTTCATGTTTTGTTCTTGCACATGAACTTCCTATTTTATTTGTTGATTTTATTGTTGTTATTATGCTAACTAAATATATTTATGTATTTATATATGATCTTTAGAGCATATAAACTCACTTGTTATTTATTTAATTTCATGCTTTGCAATTTATTTATTTCATGATATTTTAAGACTAGTCTTTTTAGTCTTAGACTTGTCCATATCAAGTCAAAACAATATTTTCTTTTTTATTATTTTGGGACTAGTCTATTCTTAGTCCCGGGATGCTTTGATGAAGCTAAGGCTCCAATACTTGACCGGGATACCTTAATGAAGCTAAGATTCCCAATACTTGATATTTTTATTATCTTGCTTATTGTTATTTGTTTCTAGTATTTTCTCATATTCTTATTATTTTACATGCTCATAATACTTACATCTACATAATGATATTGTCTCAACTAATTTAAAAGTAGAATTTTACTTTATTAAAGGAACTTAAAACTAAATTTTCTATTATGTGACTTGTTACAAAATAATGGAGTTATTATCAACAACATAGAAATAGAGCAATACAAGAATTCTCAAAGTTTTCTCAAATAACAAAGATAACTTTACCAAGGAAACATAAGAAATAAACACTTTCTTTTTATAATATGGTAATCTAAGTTTTAGTAAAATAATTTATTAGTTTTCAAAGTTTTCACAAAAGCTTAAGATTAAACTCTTTCCAACTCCATAACAAAACCAGAAAAAAAACAAATTAGTTTTCAAAGTTAAGATAAAATCAACTCATAAAGTTATAAACCCACTTAGAAAAATAATGATTTTCAAGTTTCTAAAGAAAAAACTTATTTCCAAAGAATACAAGTATGATAAAAAAAAACAAAGGACTTTATCGATAAAAATGATTCTTTTCAAATAAAATTTGTAGAGGAAATGAAATACCAAGTTTTAGAAAACAAGAACTTATATTTTAAATAAGAAATATAAAAAGAAAAGACTTGTTTCCTAAAGCCATTCTAAATGCAAATTTATAAATATGTTATTAATAACTTAATAGACTTTTGATAACTTTGATCTTTTATCAATAGAAGTAGAAATTTATAAAAGACCAAAGTTAAAAAAAAAATTTCCTTGTTTTGGAAAAAAAAATGAAGAAAATAAAATAAGAATATACTCATTTATAATAACCTATGAAAATTTAAAGTCTTTTCAAAATACTTGAAAAGAAATGTATCAAAGTTAAAATTTTAACAACTCAAAATGAATTGTTTTATGAAATAAATTGTTGAGACAGTAAGATTAGAAATTTTGCATATAAAGTGAGCTTATCTATATACTAAAGGGATTTATCAATCATATATATATATATATATCTATATTTTCATCAAAGGATTTTTTAATGAAGTTGAGTTGGAAAATTATTTCGCAAAATCAAGAAATATTCGTTTTAAATCTGTACCCTACGTTTTTGGAACCCAAATGACCTTATATAACACAAATTACCTTAGAAATGGCTAGATATTTTCTAATAGGTAGAAAAAAGTATATTATATGCGAAATTCCGAGTTAAAATGAGCAAGTTATGGCCATTTTAAATTGGAATTTCATTCTATGCGATTTTGACAAACATAGTGAAATAGAATTAGAAAGTTTAAGTAGAATTTCTATGAAATACTCATCCCGGGTATTTCTTTTGTTTAGGTGATGAAGGATATGAGATCACCTTTCTTAAAGATTTCTACGACTAAGAAGATTGCAAAATAGACGAGTGAGTTATTCCTCTTAATTTCGTTATTTTGCTTATGTTTGTAAGTAGTGGCATTAGTATACTAAAAAAAAAAAAAGAAATAAAATGGATATGTATGGAGAATTCGGGGATATGTATATATATATGATTCTATGCTTATGCGTGAAATGAGAATTAAAAATATCGCAACTTTCAATTGCCCGTTAAATGTTTTATTTACTTACTTATATGATTGCTTATTGCTTATCAAATTGATATCGCGCCCTAAATAAACCTTAATAAGGTTTGGCTTAAGAAAAAAAAAAACGCTCATGCATAGCATCCATCGAGTTGCATCTCTTTCGAAGGCTGCTACTCCTACGCATGGAGTTGGATTGGCTGTTATCGTGCTGTGACACGGGCCATGATCCTTCCTAGAGAATCTAATCGCCCAGGGAAAGCGATTCTAGGTTCTGAGCTGAGCCAACCGAACGCTTTGGGTGGGGACCTGGGGACTAGTAGTAGAAGGTCGCAGATCTTCAACACCGATTCCCTAACCTTTGATACGGAGGGCTAAATTTGTTCATATATGGTTTCCGGATAACCATATATATATATTATTTGTGTAATCACATGAATGTTGCATTGTATGCATAGCATATGTGTGAAAATTAAATGAACTTGTATGAAACATAGTGCGAATGAAAAGGAATACCTCACTAAATTAGTTGTAGCTTATACTCCTATAGAATTTTGTTGAAATAGGTATACCCTGGCTTAAATTGAGGATCATGACGTTAAGTAAGTCATGGAAGAATGTTAAGCTTCTATGAAGGCAATGGAAACATAAGATGAAGTTACTTTGTAAGGTTCCTTATATGTAATGTATGTTATGTTATGTTTTGGAAATTTCTAAGAAATGTTTTATTTGACTTGAAGACAATAGATATGCCCCAAAGAATAGTAATTTACATGTTTATGTTTTATGATAAGTATTCTCTTTGCTTATCACTTATTATTATTAATGTAAATTGCGCTACTCCGATGAGTTCTCTTGGTTGTGATGTACGCCTTGTATGATATGGAAGTCTTTGTGTGACCGAGATAGTCATTCCTAGGCTTTAGTATTGTGTATGAACTGCTACGTTAAGTTACCCCGGGGCGTGACGGTTTAAGTTGGTATAAGAGCAACAAGATTTTGGGAATTAGGAAAAAGGATACTAGAAGGTTAGAGTGATAGGATTTGATCTTATGTCTAAGAATCCTTATGTCTAAGAATAGAACTCTACCTTAGAGGATATTAAAAAGGCAGGAAATGCTCAACAAAATCGAAGGCTATTTAGGAAGAAACGATCAATGAAACGAAAGTATCACATTAAAAGATTGACCCTAGAATGATTGACCCAAGTTTGAGGAAGGTAGAAATGACTTAGAGATAAAACATTGTAGAATAATGTAGAGCAAACATGAAGGAGACGAAGAATTGAGATATGGAATAAAGTAAGCCTACCCTAGCAATTTCAATAAGCCTCGATAATAGTAACCATAATAGACTCCTAGTTGAGACCAATTAAAAACAAAATAAGTGTAATACCCCTTTTATAAGATAAGACCTCTAGGTAAATAAATTCAAGTGCTACGTCAACCCTTTAATCGAACGGATAAAAGCCCGTAACGCTTCTCTTTTTCTTAAAAACAAATAACATGTGCGTAAAACTTGAATTGAGAAAAATACCTAATTCGACCGCTTCGTTTGGTTTAGGAAGCTACCTGAGGAAATTATGCACGAGCGAGCATGCCTCTCGAAGAACAACAAGAACAAGAGCACCCTTACCACCAGACTTGACTCAAGAACTCTTAACCACTATGAGACATCTAGAAGAGACGATAAGAGCATACATGCAACAAGTACCCACGACCTCTGCACCCTCTCCAGCTATAAAACCCCAACTCGGAACAACACCAGTATCGCAAGCTCCTTCCTTCATAACTAATCTAGAACCCAAAGCTAAGAGGTATAAACAACTCAAACCTCTTAAGGATCTCGTGACTCCTAAGTTCAAATGCTGGAAGTGTAAGGAAGGACATTTCCAAAAATGCCCACAATTGCAGGACAAGTGTTACTTTTGTGGAAACCCTGATCACAAAATTTGTGGTTTTCCTAAAATGAACGGTACGATCTGTTCTAGTTATGTAAAGAGAAGGCACAGTGCCAATGTTTGCCTAACGACAATAAGAGCATGCTATGTATGCAGATGCCCTATTTGCAGGACCAGGAATTACCCTAGAAATGCTGAAGAAACATGCTACATGTGCAAAGTAAGGAATCTTTATATATGTGAAGAACTAAAGTCGCAAGGTCTGTGGGACGACCCCATCCCATTCCCCAAAGGAGATGACCCATCCAAGAAAGAATTTAGGAACTTTGTCTAGAAATCCTACCACAATATCTTACCACACAAGAAAAGAAGAAGCTCCTGATGATGAAGACGGGATCAATAGGCTGAAAATGTCAAGGAAATGTTCCTACCCTGTGAAGAGCAATTCGAAGCAGGGATAGAAGCTAAACCTTTCGTAAAAGCCTTAAAGTATAGATAGGAATAACGCTTTTATTAAAAAGATTAACGATGATGTAAACATTGTCTAAGAAATGATTTGAAATTGTAACCATGTTTTGCATCCTTTCTTTGAACTTTCGTAAAGGAAGAATTTAAGTCTTCCTTTTGTTTTCATGTATTTGTTTTAATGATATGAATTTCCTTTTTCATTATTATGATTTCAGTTAGTTTTCAATATTTCTTATATATATATTTATGCATTTCCATACTCGATCGCTATTAGCTTGTTTCTTTAATGTTTTTAAAAAAACGTCTAAGACTTAATAAAATTCAAGAATCTCACACAAGCTTAATAAAACCTATAGAACAAATAGGAGACGCACTCATGCACAACGCGAACCAGAAATACCCCCTATAGAACCTGAGGATCGGGAAGGACCTCAACCACCGAATCAACCAAGAGTGGACCAAGCTAACATTGAACAACTTGCCAACCTCATAAGGGATTTCACGCAACAGGCTCATGCTATACCAGCACCTATACCCGCACAAGAAGCGGCACTAGAAGTTCCAACACCACCGATTGAAACAACACTAGCTGAGTCGCTATCACCAAAACCTTATTAGAGTATGTTGCCAGATTTCATCAAGTGTAATCGATATTTTGATGGAGCTTTTGGGAAACCGGGTGAAGCCGAGGATTGGTTAGCACAAATAGAGCGATCTTTCATTGCTTTTGAAGTACTACAACGTCTTCAGCTTACTTATGATACTTTTATGCTAAGATTCAATGCAAGGATATGGTAGGAATCTAAAAGTAGGGAGTTGCTACCGCCAATCACATGGGAAACATTTAGGTATGAATTCTTGGAGAACTTCTTCCCCAAAAGGTTGAGAGTCCAATACAATACAGATTTCCTAAGTATCTCTCAAGGAGGCCGTAGCCTTGATCAATATGAAATAGAGTTTAGTAAGCTATTACAATATGCCCTTGAATCATATAAGAATAGCGAGGAACTCAAGAGGCAAGTATTCTTGGGGGGATTGGACGAAGACCTTCGTATCAAGTTGATAAAGTTTGACATCAAAGATTTTGAGAATTAGTAGAAAGAGCACGAATTGTGGAAGGTGCTAAGAAAAGGAGAAGGACGGAAAGGAATGTCATGATGATTGAGGAAGAACCTATAAGTGGACCTAGCTTAAGTCTCAAAGTCAATGAGTTCGAACCATCGGTTAACCCGAGTAAAAAGAGGGAATACTTGCACTTAAAGAGTATTACAAGTTCCAAAAGAATAAATCTAGTTCTTAAACAAACAAAATAAAAAGAAATAAATCTATGGTCTTAACTTGCATCACTCTTCAATAAACTCCTCCCAAGTCATGCCATACACCCGTCTCAATAATAGCAAGGAATCAATACTTGGAAAGATAACAACAATGAGCCGAAGCCTAGTACGACAACAACACAAGCATACATGAGATACACCTGCTTAAAGCAATGAATTAACCAATGGTTTATTATCTTCAAATTAAAGTGAAACAACAACACTGAAGTACTCATACTATGAACAAGCCTCTGGAAATCTGGAGGTCTTGAATAATAGCAGCTGCTCAAGGAGTTGATATAGGTAGCCGGGATACCCATATCTCTTGTATGATATAACTAGAAAAGAAAATAGCATTCTTTAGGATTCATAGCTGTTACATAGCTTTACTTATCTTAGTCCATAATATCATTTAGTTCAACTGGTCCCATAAATATGAACTAAACCTTATTACTTCACTCCGAGCCTAAGTAAACATTACGTTGATACCGTTTGCTGTATTGGCTACTCGTTAAGCCACTTATAAACTGTTATTGCATCATGACATACTATTGCATCATAGTAGGGGATGTCCTAAGCATCTAACTACTTTGCCCAAATCTAGACAAGGTTGTCACTCTTTGGAGAGGGTTAAATGACACAAGCATAATCATCCCTTAATTATTAAGGTCGTCTTTATGTTTTAGTTGATTAGGATGCCTATCTTAACAATCAACATGCAAGTCACTGTGTATCTTATACTATTTGAAAACCAAACAGAGACAGAGGGTAGATCAGCTATCCATTTGTCTATCGTCTGTCAAATTATTTTTTTCTTTGTTTTAAACATTTATTATAAAAAAATGATTTCCTCTTACAAACTTACAGAAAATATTCATTTTTCTTTACAAACAAATATTTGGAACAACATACTCCCTTTACTATTCATGGTTTAGCCTAGCACATTAATCTAAGCCAATTTAAAGTTATTAAACCTATATTAACTTAATCTTAGCTAAGTTCATTAGAATTAATCAGTTTACCAACTTACTAAGTCATATTCAACTATCTCTTTAAGTCATTATCATATATCTATTAGGATCTTAGTTAATCTATTGCATTTTAGTTCATTTAGATTCATTAAGCCAAGTTGATCTTAGGTTGATTAATTAAGTTCACTTTATACTGAACTTCTATGTTTAATCTAATTAGTTACTAATCTACAAATTCTCTTAACTCACTCTTAATTATATAAATTAACGAACATATTATGTTAACTATCATTCATCTTTTTCATTTTATCTTTCTTTTCTTTTTAAATATATATATATATATACAGGGGCCTGATCATGCTCGTGATTGTCACGCCCTGAGGGTACCCTAGTAGTAATAAACAAGTTACACTTGAATATTATCACTAGATTACCTTCAGGGAATGACAGGTTTTTAAAACAACAGGATCTTTTAAGTTGCTTGATAAGAAATGACAAATATATGAGAGAAATGATTTAGTGAATCACCATTACAAACTATTACAAACCATATATCTCTGTTGAAGTATACAACTAAATATTCTACGCTAATAGTACATAACCATTAAACTAAAATAGATCTGTAGACTTCTAGCTTCAAAGCCCTTACCGGAGTCATATTTCTGGATGTAACTAACCAGGGACGTAATGTGAACCTGAAAAGACTGTAGGAGTATGAGCGAAACCACAGCTCAGTGAATAATCAGACATACCATACATCACACAAGTCATTAACCAATCATATGCAATGCAATCACTCAGCCATATGCACAGATACAAGTTTGGATGATCTAGAATCCAAACAGGAAAAAGATTTACACCCTCTTTTTAATGGGTTGAAGAACAAAACTCAATGACTCGCCTGCCCAGGAGAGACTAAGTACACAGGAGAATCAACGATTTCTCGTTTTAATGTTATCACTTTGAATATAGTGGCTTCCACAAACCATCTCCTGCTATCCCCTTAGAAACTCCCTAAGTATTAATCATTTCAAAGCGATTCTACGGGCGACGTTCTTCGGTGCCTTTTAGTTCCTCATAGGACCGCCAGACCAAAGAGAACCTTGGAAGACTCACACATTGGATCAACCAAGCAAAAACAGAGATCCGAAATATTAATACGTAGCAGGCTATCACAACCATATATGCAATAATGCAATTCGTGTAATGCATGTCCGTATTATTTGTTAAGTCAAAAAGTCTTAATCAATTTCGAGGAGACCATACATTACACTCAGTCATCATTATACTATTGCACAACACCAACCATTGTGTTATCGCTTGTATAAAGATATTTTAGCAGTCATACAGTCATATCATATCAATCTTTCAACAACACTCATTTGTTTATCTTGCATTACATATTCAACTATTTACAACCACAAACAGCACAATATGACTGAATTACTCACCTGCTCATACCGACTCAGTCGTAGTAGTCCACTGGTAGATCCTCTAATGAGTCAAATTCACCTATTTAAAACAAAATATTCATCAATATCATCTAGCTAAATTCCTACATGTGCCTTGTGTCCTAGACGACTCGATATTAATACTTAGTTTCGTCGGGTTTTTCCTATTTTTATCTCACATAATTGTTTAGTTATTTTTAGAAGTCACATTGCTCAAGAAATTAACTTTTTCAATTTCCATTCTTATATAGTTTATTTTGTTAAAACAAATATTAGACTAATCTCTAAATATTTTCTTAGTTCTAGGGTTTCAAAAGTTAATAGATATTAATCTTAAATAGACTTAAATACTTGTATTAAAGTCACTATCTAATACATATTTATATAACAAACATATATACATACTAGTAGATATTATATATATATATATATATTCGGTTAGGTCAGAAAAGCTTTCGTTACAAAATTTTAGCTGTAAGCCGGCTCAAGGCCGCCGGCCTAAATCCCCAGGTGCCGGTGTAAACTCATTTTAAAGAAAAATTTTCTTATCGAAAGCACCGTGTTGAAAGCTGCCGGCTTACAACGTACGCCGGCCCTACGCCGCCGGCGTAGATCTCCAGGTAGCCGGCTTACGTCGAATTTTGCGTGAAAATTATTTTACGTAGCCTCTGTTTAAGTGTAAGCCGCCTGTAAGCCGCCGGCCTATCCATGTAAGCCGCCTACATCGTTTACACTGCCGGCCTTGAGGCAGCGTTGCACTGTTCATCATCTTCCTCCTCGGTTCGATTCTTTTTCTTGGTTTTTACACGTTAGAAACTTACTTAAACTACTTCTAAGAGTTTATACATCATATATAAGGATATACAACAACTTTTAACACGTTTAATCACATAAATATATAGATTTCGATTTTGTGAAAGTAAACTAGGGTTTTGAAGTTTTACCTCGTTGGAGCTTTTTGAGTGCAATCCGAAGCTTGTGTTTGTGTTTATTATGTTCCTAGGATGATTTTAAGTCAGATGTAATTCATATAATCGAACGAAAATCCTTTGAATTATGTCAACTTACCTTTGAGCTCGTTTTTGAGGGTTTTGGCCTTGTTTTTCTTTTGATCCGAGCTTAGGGTTTAAGATCTAGTTTTCTTTGTTTTTGATTTGTTTTGATGGATATTTGGGAGTCTATTTCGTGCTGTGGAACTTGAGAGTGAAGGAGTTTTGTTTGTTCCTCATTAATGCATTTGTTTCCATATATATAGAAGAGAAAGAGGTGAAGCTGCAGCCGTTTCTCCCTGGTTTCCCTCCGAATTTGATCTCTTTCAGCTGTTATTTTCCATGCATTTATTCAAGTTGAAGGTGGCATTTCCTGATTGGTCCTTGGGTTGCTTTTGTTGACAATTTGGGTTAATTATTGAGAACATTCGGTTTGCTTTCTTCCTCTCCTCAAATTGCACCGAATGCAGCAGGAAAACATGCATATATATATTAGTTTATTTATTTAATTAAAGTTTGAGTTAATTATACGGGTTAACGGGTATATATTAGCTAGTATTTGGAAGTTTTCGTGTAAAAGTATGAGTATAAAGTTGTATAAAACACTTGGATTTCCAAATAATACAAATTTAGGTTATATATACGTAGTTAATTATTCGTATATTTTTATCTCCGCGATTTGGATTTCTTAAGCTCATTGGTCAATTTTTGTTTCAGGCTCAGATAGCTTAAGAAACTCGGTTTAGAACAAAACGTGATCCAATTATATTATTTGAAGTTTAGATTTTGAGTTATTCAACAGTTTATATTTTCGTTGTGTATTTAAAATCTTGATAGTTCCTTTTCGGATCATCGTTTTCTAGTTAAAAGCATATATGATCATTTATGCAAATTGAGCTTAATACTGAAACTAAACTATATATCTTTAGTTTTGATACTAAACATAAATTCTTATTAGTAGCTTTTAAATTTAACTAGGAATCTCAAAATTAGGGTTTAAATCTAAATATAAACTCATTACTACTCGTTATTCTAGTTCTGTATCATTATCGAGATCAAAACAATCATTTAGTCTTTATATTCACATTTTCTATTTAAATCTATTAGTATACTAGGTTTCGGGTCTAGATAATAGATCATATCTTGAATTAGTTATTCAAGACACAAGATTTCGTTTTCGGTATTAACTAGGGTTAAAGAATCTCTTTATTTGATTCCTAAGTCTTTCATTTATCCAAAAATCTAAATATTAGCCTATTATTAAACTTCACTCAGAATCTGAATCTATTATCTAGTTTATATAATCTATTATGAAGTCGGATACTAATGTGAAAAATTCCCGGGGTTTACAGTGATGGAGGATGTGATGTGTTTGTCGAGTTTTATGATTTATAAACCTAATATTCTACTCCAAAACTCGATTTTAACAGGCAAGTGCATCTATCGTTTTAGTAGCATAGAGTAGAGTATAAGGTTGTCTCCATAGAGAACATTTTCAAGCACTAGTACTACTCTAATCTTCCTATTATCTAGCAGATTGATTAAGAGAATAGATTGGATGAACATTAATTAATATAAAATTAAGAATTACACTAAGTTATATGAATAACTTAACACACAAAGACAAAACACAACAAACACAATCAGATTCATTCATTTCCTTAACATGAATTCACACATATGTTTCTCTAATGATTATTATCTGCAAGAATCTATTAAGCAAATGAATGTTCTTCTCAGAAGTATTCACATCTAACAAAAAGTGTGTCCTCTGAAATCTCTTCTTGATTAATAGCCACTTGAATGTTGCATTAAGATTAAATTATTTCTGAATTCCTCAAACAAATGCAAAAAGTCTCACGGTGATAACTCTATCACTATGAGCGACTCACCTGGTAAACAAGATATATTCAATGGAATCATCTCTTGATGTCTTCCATTGAAATCTGGTCAAGAAGGTGTTGCGCCTTCACTATTTCTTGAGATTATTAATTCTATTTACTATAACTAGATAATTATTAGATGAATTGAACTTTAATGATCGAATTCAAGTTATCCCATGAATAAATCCTATTCTTTACTCATACATAATGACAGAACAATAAATAAACAATAATAGAAAGAATAAACACAATAGAAGAGAAGAAGAGTAGAGAAAAGATAAAAACCCTTTTACTAAATTTGGATGAAGATTTGGAGTCTTGCACACAACACATGGACGACATGAATCCTTTGACTTTCTCAAGTTTTTTAGGAAAAATTATAACTTCAAACAAATATAAGATCACCAACACATATTATGAACAAATACAATCACTACGAACTAACCCTCTCCCTCCTTGTAGGAGGAGGAGGTTCTATAAGATCTCAAGGTCCTATAATTACAATGAAAGAGATGGGAGGGTGTGATAATATCTATATTTTTTTTATGTTGGAATGGGTATGTGTATTTTATAATTACCCAATTTCTTGAAAAGGCATTTGATGAAAATATACGACCTAAAGTAGAAGACATACTGTTTAGTGAAAAGAAACATAAAAGTCGTATTCGTCCCTTTTAAGTTATCGTGCCTCTTCAAGCTTCAGATCACGGGCGACCAAAAGAAAGTGATTGCTTGAAATTCTCCTATCACGGGCACAATCACGGGTAACCAAAGGGGAGTAATTCTTGGTGTCTTCAATAATTTTCATATCATAGGTGACCAAAGGGGTGTGATTCTTGTTGTGGCTCCAATTCTTTCCTATCTCGCCTATGATATATCTTGGTCCCTTGTTGCTTTGGAAATAATTGAGTTATCATTCCTCCTAATTGCTTTAAAATGAGTTGTTATAGTCTAAAGACACCTGAATGAAAATATTGCTAAATTAAGTATCAATTCTTGAATAGAAACATAACACTAAGCCCTAGATTTTACTTAATCAACCTGGCCATGAATTTCCCAATTTATATTTTATAAATGTGTTAATAAATTTATGCATGATTATGAAGCATGATGAATATGATTTATGCTAGTATATATATGTGTTGTGTTAGTGTGTTTAAATATTGATATATCTTAATGTAATTAAATATTGAGTTTATAAATTTATATATATAGTGAAGCGTATGAAAATTTGTTTGAAACAAGTTAAATATGTTTAATTCATAATTCCACTTTGAGCAAAAAGTTGGACCTAAATAAGCCTTAATTGCATTAATTATAGGCAAAAAATTAAGCCCAAACCTAAGCTAATTAAAGCCCATTTTTTTGTAGCTACCATTGGATAATTATCAAGTCTAATTTGTGTAAAATTCACGTGAAAAATCAGATAAGCCAAAGTGACCCAAGAGAAGCCAAAAACATCATTTTTGGTCTTCCAAAGCTCACCCAACCTAAGTCCAAACATTTCCTTCATTTTTCTTAAGTAAAACCTTCATTTCCTTATGGCAAGACCATAAAGACAAGTCCAAGATTCTAAAGGTATGTGTTTGTTATGTTAAGAACATATTTGATAGTTTAAGGTTAGGTTAGAATATAAGTTTGATGTTAATATGAATTTTGATGATATGCATGTGTTAGTTAAGTATTGAACAAATGTCTTGATGGTTTTAAGTTGATATTTTTGTTAAGTAAGTAATATGTAGTGTTGGAGTAAATGGAGTTGGGAATGATAAGAGTAAAGATGGTTTTGAATAGTTAATTTTGTAATGTGAATGGTTGAATGAAGAATTTTGTTTGAAATGGTAAATATAGATGTTTAATGAGTTCAAAGTGAAGATTGTGTGTATTTAAAGGAGTTAGGATATATATGGTTTGAAGTATGGTGTTGGAAATGTGTCTGGGGAAGTTTGGAGATGAGAAATGTGGTAAAAATTTTGTGTTTCGAAATAGGGAGGTTTGCAAACTTTTTTCGAAAAATCTGTGCTGCAGTGTATGTCGTCCCAATGCCGCCGTCATAGGTGTCAATGGTTCCGACATATATGGCAACACTACCGGTGTTGGGGTATCCATGGGTGAACCATCCTCGTGGAACGCTAAAAAATTTTAGAAAATTGAAGTTGCAGTCTACACCTCTCATAGTCGCCGGCGTAAACCACAATGCGGCCGACGTATTGTTGAACGCTACTAGTGATGGCAAGCGTTGAGTTTTTAGTATAGAGTACACTGGACCAATGCCATCGGCATTGAAGGCCGGCGTGTCCCCTGCAATTTCCATGTAAACCCTTGTTTTCTTAGCAAACTTGAGTTCGATTTCAAAAAACTTAATAATTGGAAACCGAAACCCTAAAAGAATACCTCTGGACTAATCGAACCTGGAAACCCTATGTCTGGTAATGCCAACAATGAAACCCTAGAAGAATAGCAACGAGTTATCTCCCAATAAAACCCTAAATCAGAAAGTCAACCAGAAATCCTAAGTCAACAAAACCTCTGGAAACCCTAGCAGTTTAGTTCCAGCAATTCCGTGTTCTCAAACTAAGAAGCCGAAATATTAGTGGGAAGTGTAGATTGGCTCGTATTAATATTAGGATGCCTAACAATATTAGATGAGTGGATTTTCGACCTCTTTCGAGCCCGATCGGATACAAATCTTGAAAAGCGTGTTCCGGGACTTAGGATATTAAAAATATGACATTAGTACCGTTAGATTCATAATTTCATAATATTTCTAAATATATCCGTTATATAATTTTTCGGGTTATAAAAGTTCTAGTTATAACCTTTTTATCGTATTTTCATTACTATCGATAATTTAATTGTCTAATAAACTTTTTGCTTTCTTTCACACTATTCATCAAGTACAACCATTCATACCCTATTCTTACATCCTTACAATCTATTCTTACAATTTTACACCACTTCCTTAAATTTACTTTTCTAATACATTTTATTACTTAAAGTTACTTATTAAATTTGAATTTTATTACACAAATTAATTAAATTTCTCTCTCTTCCCCCCACTTCATGGAGCCGACGCCCCTCTCCCCCATTCCCTCCTCATTTATTTGATTTTCCTTCAATTAATTATTCACAGAAACCTTAATTTCTTTTCCTATATAACATCTCTTTCACCTTTCACTTTTTCACTTTCTCTCATTTTCTCATAAAACCACTTTTGGAAGTCTTTTTCTCTCCCTCTCTACTCCTCTTTGCCGTGAGCTTCTATCCCTCACACACACACACACACACAAAATTTTTTTTTTTCCTTCAAGTTTCCTTCTCCAAATACTAAATAGGTAACAGATCTTGACCCTACCACTATAAAAACATATAATGGCAAGGTCATACATGTGTGGTTCAACCAAAAATCCCCATGAGCTTTGTGTTAGGGATGTGGAAACACTAAAACATGATATCCTTGCTATCACAATGTGTAGATCTTGTTATTAAAGTTCATATAATAGTATTTTGCTATATTATTGTTATATATTGTTTTTATAGAAATTTTGTACATATATTTTCATTATTATTCTCGCCTACATTATTCGTGATGCATTTACATTCATAGCATGAGTAATATAGTAGATCTACTTATTTAGAGTAGTTAAAATGACATAGCTACTTGTTTTACATGCATAAAAGTATTGCTGCATGAAAATCTTAATGAAGGTGTTGATCAAAACCCAAGACATTTTGTTTCTATCAAAAAGTGATTTTTAAAATTCGGATTTTGAGAAAGAACCATTTAGAAAACATATTTTCCAACTTCAAAATGAAGGGCTTAGGTGATAGGTATCATAAAGGAGTGATTTTTATAAGTTGATCATGGTTTTACTAAGAGAAATTTTCAAAACAAGAAAAAGGGTTACAAAAGTTAAGTTAAATCTATGTTTCAACACCAACAAAAATGTTGAAATTTGTAATTAAGGAGAAATGCCAAGAAACCACCTATTTTCCAACCCTAAAATAAGAGTTTTATTAAAGAAATGAAAGCCTTAAGGAGTAGGCTTGATTAGGACTTAATTTTAGGAAGATTAAATGAGTTTTTCACAAGAAATAATCTAAAAAATAATTTCCCAAAATTCGGATTTAAGAATGATCCCTATTTAAACACCTACTTCTAAATATCAAAATAAGTATTTTAATAAAAAAAAATAGAAGTCTTAAGGAATAGATATAATAAAGACTTGATTTTTATAAGAGTAAATGTGTTTTATCAAAGTAGAAACTTAAAACAAAAAAGTTTTCCAACTAAGATCAAACAATATTTTCCTTTCCAAAAATTGTGCAAAATTCATCACTAGGCAAAACTCACCTTAAAATATCTATTTTCCAACCTTTAAATGAAGAAATTTATTAAGATAATGAATGTGTTAGGTATATAGGTCATCAAGGCCTTATCATAGTAAAAATATCTGTGATTTTCAAAAGAATAAAGCTAGTTTTTCCAATCAAGTGTTCTTGAAATTGTTGCAAAGTAAAAGTCTTTCAAAAAATTCTTTTTAATAAAAAATCATTAAGAATTTACATGTAGATAGCTCATATCATGTCATTCATGATCATAACTTGTAGATATTTCATGTACATATAATATACTTGATAAAAATAATGCAAATTTTACAAAACAATTTCGGAATTTCAAATTCTAGTTACTGATCAGATCTGATCCGAACATTCCAAGACCTAAACGTTTTCAAAATTTAGTAATAACATCACGAATAGATAGATCTTTTGAAGTAGGTAGAAATTGATAGCTTATTTGTGAAATTCCGAGTTAAAATGACTAAGTTATGACCGTTTTAAGTTGGAATTTCCAATTATCACGGAAATTACGAACTTAAAGAGTTTTATTTGAAAAGTTGGAATTAGTTGTGGTATGAAATACTCATAAGGGTATTTCTTTCGTTTGGGTGATTTTGGAATCGGGGGAAATTCGTGTTTCTGGATCACTACCCTTAGAGACCGGAGACCATGGCCGAGTGAGTTCACTATCTTTAAATTTTATGCTTATGATTGTGCTTGTAATGATAGTGGCATTAGCTTTAGGGCAAGATAAAATTGGAATGTGCGTGTGAATTCAAATTGATTGAATCGATGATAAGAATATTGGAATGGAATTGTTGTAAATATTGTATGATTTAGTATATAATTGAAGTGTCTGCAATATCTGTAATCGCCCATAAATCGTTAATTAATATGCCATGATCTTATAATCAAATTGACATGCATACCATATGTTGAGTCACATTGCATAGGTTATTATAACTTTGTGGGAAGAAGGCATAATAGCTGGGCAACGAGGGGCCTAAACTCGAATGTTGGCGTAATGGCCGGAATTAAATTGGTAGTGGTGTAGGCAATTGTATCAACTACAAATTGTGAGTGGGTGGGCACTTGTATCAACCACAATATAAATGAGAAAAATTGAAATCTATGGTCGTATGGGCTTGAAACACTTAACCCTGAATGGAGGCGTAAATCCATTCAACACAAGACTTCCGGAAAGTCTTATGTATTGTATGCTCATGTGTTTGTGCATTTCATATGGTTGTTAATATAACTTGCCTGATATATATTACTTGTTGAGTATTTAATTTTGGAAGTACCCCCACAGTTTTTTTTAATGCAGTTCCCGTACATATGGCTGCGTCCCCGGACCTAGCCAAATTAGGTAATGCAAAGCTATGAGTTATCTCTTTAGAAGTTTATGATTAGTCTTGTATAGTATTTAGTAGTGAACCTTAAAATGACCGGGCTTTACCTAAAGGACAATACCTAGACTCTTATGTAGCAAGGGAATGCCCTTTAATGTTTTGTAACTGATCCTGAGATATCTGTGGTTTATGTTTTTATGCTTATCCTATCAAATTGAACTATCTATCTCCAATTGTTTACGTATTCTATTGTCGTAATAGAACGCCTTGCATACTAACACAAAACTTTTGAATGACTGTGGTAGTGATTCTTACGTCTCGTTTAGCATGCGGCAGACTGTTACGTTTAAGGTACTCTTTGGGGCGTGACATTCCATTTTCAAAAACTTCCTCCAATATTTTCCAAAGCTTGATATATGATCAGTTAAATATTTATTGAGTATCGTATGATATTATATGATGTTTAAATGCTATGTTATGACTTTGTAATAATTTATTGAATTTCTTTGATTTGTTATGTTTGAAAATATTTGAGTTGTGCTTGAACTAAGTGAGGAATTCAATATTTTCTTTGTACAGTGATAGATTTCTCACTCACCCTATTAGTTCCCGAGCTAATTCAGGTATGTAGTAACTTGCTTGATTCTTTGTTTAGGATAGACATCCTTTAAAATTACTTTAAATTAAGAAAATTTGATAATTGCTTGAATGAGTATCTTTTATATCATTGAATTTGACTCGGAGAGAGTATCCTGAGGGCATGGTAGTTTTAAGTGCTTAGACCACCCTTATCATTTTGAAATGACTTTCATAAGTAGTTTAGTGGGTAATTGATAGGGTATTCGGTATCGGTATAACACTTGCTTATTCTTGAAAGGATGTAATATGATTTAATTTAATATTTATGGAAACACTTGAATTAGGTGATATTATGGATTGAGTTAAGTAAAGTCGAGAAACGGCTGAGAACCCTAAATGAGATTACTTTTTCATTTTGGATAAAATTTTCTAGGAGATATGAGCATCCGAGCTACTTATATCAACCCCCTAAGCATCGTGATCGTTCCTCAGGTTTCCCTAGAAATCCTTGTTGTTCGGAGTTTGAATACTCTAATGTCGTTTGACTAATTAAAGATTAACTAATAATCTAATGATTGTTTCATTTGTATTTAGTTTAAGCATGTGTGGATCCTTCGCAGTTGTATTCGTTACTTGTGTACCGGGCCTTTGACTCATATTTTAACTACTTCAGGTGAGGAACAAGATGAGTTTTCGCGAATATGGGTTATGGTATCGACTTTGAGGATTTCCTAGATGACTTGGAGGACTAGATATGACCATGGACTAGGATGGAATTATTATTTGTAATAGACTAGGTATGGAATCTTTTGATGTTTATATTTGATGTTATAGGTTGAATTACCTTTTGTGGCTTTTGTATAAGTCTTGTAAGAAGCCTTTGTTTGTAATGTATAAACTTATATATATGTATATCTTGAATTTGTTTCTCCTGTAATATATGATGAATGTGATGTTGTGTTTTTATTACAAGTTTTAAAAATCAATAGTTTCCAACTTTGTAGATGAGTACCGAGGGTTTAGGCAAATAATTCTTTAAACACTTCTTTTAGGACAATCTTACATATAGTTCTGCAGATTATATGTGGATGGGGAGCTGTTATCGCCGTTTTTATTATAGGGATGATAGCGGGTTCTTTACAAATGGTATCAAAGCTGAGTTTGAATAATTGTTTGCCTAAATGTGATATTTTGTTTGAGACTTGACCTAGACACAACTAGGTAGTGTAGAAAATAGTTAAGTTTGCTTAAATGGATTTATTTACTTGTTTTCTAGTTTGCTTGATGTGCTTATTGCTTGTTTAATGGCTTGTTTAGCTTGCTTATTTTTATTTATAAATGTGAATGTGAATTTAGTAAGCTTTGTGTATGATTTAAAATTTTATATATGTGTGTGTGTTGAATGTATTGTATGCAATTGTTAAGATGGATAGGTTAAGGAGGTCAACAAGGTAATAATTTGACAGAGAGAATATGTCTACACCGCCACAGTCGTCATCTACATCGACTCCTGTTTCATCTTCTACTCCCAGTACTGAAGCTGCTCCACCTCATGCTTCGGCTTTTGCATCACAAGTTCCTCCAACAACACAGATTCCACCTCCTCCTCTTATGCCTCCTTTTCCTCCAATGCCACCAATGCTACAAATGCCTATAAATGACCCAGCTTCTATGTATGGTATGCTAAGGGACATGATGGCAATGATGCAATAGTATCAATTGATAATGTTTGAAGACACTCAACATATTATGCAGCAGAGTAATCAGCAAGGAGTGAGACAAAATGAGAATCTACTTGTGAATGACCAACCTGATCAGATCAAGTTGCATGATTTTTGCAAAATGATTCCTGAATTTGATGGGACAAGTGTTGATCCTATAATAGCTGAGAGTTGGATAGAAGAATTAGAGAAGACATTTGTTGCTAGTAGTACTCTAGAAGACAAGAAAGTCGATTTAGTAGTTTATATGATGAAAAAGGAAGCTTATAACCGGTGGAGATTGGCTAGTAGAGATTTGCATCAACCCATATCTTGGACAACATTCAAGGACACTTTTCTCACAAAATATTTTCCAAATTCATTCAGAGAAAGGATGATTGCTGATTGGTTGAACTTGTGGCAAGGAAGCAAGACCATAGATGAATATTATGGTGAATTTTGTAGGCTATTACGTTTTGCTAGAGGAGATTATCAAGAAGAGAGGATGAAAGTTCAAAAATTTCAGAATGGTTTGAATGAGGAAATTGAAAGTGATGTGAAGAAATTTGAGTTGCATACTCTAGCAGATATTGTGGTTAAGACTTTATTGGTTGAACAAATACAGACTGATAATAAAGTGAGAAGAGCTAAGAGAGTGGCATTTCTAGGGAAAAGACCTACTCATATTTCATCCTATAGTGATTTTCAAACTACTAGTAAAGGAGTGAATTATCAAGGCAAGGGAAGAAGGCCTTTTATGGGAAAGCAAGGAGATCAAAAGTTGACATTTAAAGTTTCAACCCCCATATTTGAGAAGAAATGTTTCAGGTGCTTTGGTCCTCATGAGCCATCAGATTGTAAGTGGACTCCTGGTGCATGTTTCTCTTGTGGACAGATCGGGCATAGATCTTCTAAGTGCAACAATCCAAAATTACCACCTATTTTCTGTGCTTACTATAAGCAAAGAGGTCACCATATTGCTAATTGTAAGGACCGACCTAATGATAAGAGAGGAGTTGATTTGGAGAAGGGAAAAACAAATGCTAAGGTCTTTACATTACAGCAGATTGAAGAGACACCTTTAGTAGACACTTTGGTAGGTATTATGAGTGTACCTAATCGAGAAACTTATTTCTTGATTGATAATGGAGCTACTCATGCATGCATATCTGAAAATTTTATGAATGAGTGTGAACTTGTTTCTGAAAGATTAATTGATCGCATTATGTGTGTGACTACTCCTTTGGTGATTGAGAATAGACAACCATGGGTGTGTAGAAATGTGAATGTTATGGTTTCTGATGTGAGTATGCCTATTGATATGATAGTCTTGCCTTTGTCTGACATTGATGTAATCTTGGGAATGAACCGGCTAAATCATTATAAAGTTACAATCAATTGTAGTAAGGCAAAGTTGAGTTTTGATTCGAGTGAAGGGAGATTTACATATTTGTTGGAAAGGTAAAGGCCTAGAAGCATGAAATCAATGGAGTTATGGGAAAAATCTGTTGTAGCAGCTATGAGTATTGAGGAGATAGATATTAAAGTGGTGGCTGTTGTGAATGAGTTTGTTGATGTATTTCCTGAGAAGTTACCTCGATTGCTACCTAATAGAGAGATAGAATTTGGAATTGAAGTGTTACTTGGAACTGTACCTATCTCTAAAGCTCCATACAGGATGGCACCTGCAGAATTGAAGGAATTGCAACAGCTGTTACAAGAGTTACAAGAAATGGGTTTCATTAGGCCTAGTATATCACCTTAGGGTGCTCCTGTGTTGTTTGGAAAGAAGAAAGATGGGAGTTTGCAAATGTATATCGATTACAGGGAATTAAAATAAGGTTACTATTAAAAATAAGTATCCTTTGCCCCGGATTGATGAATAATTCGATCAATTGAGAGAAGCCATGGTGTTTTCCAAGATTGACCTGAGATTGGGTCATTATCAACTCAAGATCAAATCTCAAGATATTTAGAAGACGGCTTTCCGGACTAGGTATGGGTACTTTGAGTTTTTGGTGATGCTTTTCGGGTTAACAAATGCTCCAGCCGCATTTATGGATTTAATGAATAGGATCTTCAAAGATTATTTGGATTCATTTGTTATAGTATTTATTGATGATATTTTGATTTATTCCTGAAGTAGAGAGGAGCATGAAGAGCATTTGAAACTTGTGTTACAAAGGCTTAGGGAGAAGAAACTTTATGCTAAATTCAACAAATGTCAATTCTGGCTTGAAGAAATATCCTTTTTAGGGCATATTATACCAAAAGAGGGTGTATCAGTTGATCTAATAAAGATTGAAGCTGTTTTGGAATGGTCAAAACCCACAAATGTGAGTGAAATCAAAAGTTTTCTTGGATTGGCTGGATATTCTCGAAGATTTGTTAAAGGATTTTCGAAAATTGCATCTCCATTAACAAGATTGACACAAAAAATGTTAAGTTTGTATGGATGATAAGTGTGAAAGGAGTTTTGGGGAATTAAAGGAAAGATTGGTATTTGCTCCTATTTTGGCATTGCTCGTTAGTCGAAAGGAATTTGTGGTGTTCAATGATGCTTCTATCCAAGGACTTGGTTGTGTTCTTATGCAGGATGGAAGAGTCATAGCTTGTGCTTCAAGACAGCTAAAGGCCCATGAGAAAAATTATCCAGTGCATGATTTAGAGTTGGCAGCGGTGATACTTGCCTTGAAACTATCTTTTTGGAGAGAAGTGTAAGATATACACTGATCATAGGAGTTTGAAATACGTATTTACACAAAGAGAGCTCACTATGAGACAGCGAAGGTGGCTTGAATTAATCAATGATTATGAAGTGGAAATTCTATACCACCCTGGTAAAGCGAATGTGGTAGCAGACGCTCTTAGTTGGAAGAAGCAACTAAATACTGCAACTTTACTCACAAGTCAGAAGGAGATTCATATGGAATTCAAAAAGTTAGAACTTGAAATTACAATGGAAAAAGTTGATGTGATGTTAGCTCAATTATCTTTGCAACCAATAATCTTGGAGAGGATTAAACAAGCTCAAAAAGAAGATGATGAAACCAAAAGAATGAAGTTTGCTATAAATGATGGAAAAAGAAAAAGTTGAAAGTTGATATGGAAGGTGTTGTTAGACATGGGAATCGGATTTTTGTCCCACAAGGATTGAGAGAAGAGATCATGAAAGAAACTCATTCCTCCACATATTCTATTCACTCCGAAAGCACCAAGATGTACAAGGATTTGAAGAAATATTATTGGTGGGAAGGATTGAAGAAAGATGTTGCTCATTATTTGCTATCCAATGTTTGATTTGTCAACAAATAAAGATTGAGCATCAAAGACCAGGAGGAGAACTTCAGCCTCTATCCATTCTCGAGTGGAAATGAGAAGATATCACTATGGATTTTCTATCGGCACTACCAAAAACTATTGCCAAGTATGAAGTTATTTGGGTATCGTTGATAGATTAACAAAGTCAGCTCATTTTATACCCTTGAGAGTTGGAGATTCTTTGGAAAAGATGGCACATATCTACATTAAGGAGATAGTAAAACTTCATGGTGTTTCGAAGACGATTACTTCCGATCCAGATACTCGTTTTGTCAGCAGGTTTTGGAAAAGTCTACATACAGTTTTGGGCACCCAGCTTCAATTTAGCACTGCATTTCATCCACAAATTGATGGGCAATCAGAGATGACTATTCATATATTGGAAGACATGCTTAGGGCATGTGTAAACCTCTAAAAATTTCATAATTCTTAGAAAATAATCCTAAGAGTCAAACATTGGAATCGAAACCCAAAAAAAATCGAACCAAGTTAAAACTCAATTCTAAATAAGATCAAAAACGAAAATTCTTAATCTTGAGAAAAAGAAAACCATAAGAAACAAAATAGAAAATCCAACTATCGGTTGAATCAACATCCATCAATAAAATCATCTACCCGATTCCTAAAAGGCAAATCAAAAGATATATCCAAACAACGCTCGATAACAAAATGATAAGATCTTAAATCCTTCGGTGAATTTTAGAATCAGAAATTTCAATTTTTACCAAAAGTCAAACTGAATCAACTCATAACCTTAGACTCGGTTAAACATCTCGAGAACTGAAAACTATTAAATAATCACAAATAAAATGAGATAAACCATAGATATCAGACTAAATATTAATATGGACAAAACTCCAAAATTTTATGAACTTACGAATAACTCAACAAAACCAATAGTTAAACCGGAATTTTAAAAGTCAACAAAGCTTACAACAAACCTTAATGTTTAAGATCCGGCAATCCAGTGCTCTTAAACCCTAAACAACGAAATGAAAATAATTGCTGATAATAGTTCATAATAATATAGGAAAGCTTAAAAATATCAATTCACAAAATTCTAGTGTCATTCGGATTCGAACGGGATCAGTTTTCAAAAATCGTGCTTCGATACACCGGACGGCAAAAATGTTCCTTTAATACCAATAGACTTGTAATTTTTATAAGGTTTTCAAAATATCAATTTTAAAATTTTTCGGCAGCTAAAAATTACCGCTATCGCATTTATACGCGTATTTTTATTACTACCGGTATTTTAATTGTCTAGTTTACTATTCATAGTACTTTTCTACTATTTATTACTATTCCCATCTCTATTTTTTCTTACTACCTATTCTTACACCTACATACCTATTTCTTACAATTTTCTTTTCCCATAAAAATTCTACACCACATATTATTAAACTTCTCTTACACTTTTCTTCTAAAATTAATTTTTAAACAATTTTCTCTCCCTATCTCTCTTGATGCCGTCCACCCCTTTCTCTCTTCCCTCTTCAATTATTGTTTTTCATTTTATTTAATTACATCTAATTTTCACTCCAAAATTCTATAAATACCCACTTCCTCCTTCATTCTTTCACATAATTCATTTCACTAAGAAAAACTCTCTCAAAATCTCTCTACAAATCCTCTCTTCAAGATTTCTCTCTACCAAAACTCTCTTAAACCAATTCTTCACAAAAATCATTCCTTATACACAAACTATTTACTACATATCACCACTCACATAATACCCCATTTCATCTACCATCTTCATACCACATGAATACTTTAGGTAAACTTCTTCCAACCATTTAGTTTATTCATGTCATGTAATTTAACATGACTACGGTGTTATTTTGAAACTCATATGAGTAGTAAAAGCAACAACATGTTCATGTTTTGTTCTCGCACATGAACTTTCTATTTTATTATGTTGTTATGTTGATTTTATTATTCATATCTAACTAAATATATTTATGTATTTATATATAATCTTTAGAGCATATAACCTCACTTGTTATTTCTTTAATTTCATGCTTTGCAATTTATTTATTTCATGCTATTTCTTTAAGACTAGTATTTCTAGTCTTAGACTTGTCCATATCAAGTCAAAACAACATTTTCTTTATTTTCTTTATTCTCTTGGGATTAGTCTATTCTTAGTCCTGGGATGCCTTGATGAAGCTAAGGTTCCCAATACTTGATATTTTTATTATTTTTCTTATTATTATTTGTTTCTAGTATTTTCTCATGTTCTTATTATTTTATATGCTCATAACACTTGCATCTACATAATGATATTGTCTCAACTAATTTTAGAATTTTACTTTATTAAAGAAACTTAAAACTAAATTTTCTATTATGTGACTTGTCACAAAATAATTGAGTTATTATCAATAACATAAAAATAGAGTAATACAAGTTTTCTTAAAGTATTCTTAAAAAACAAAGATAGCTTTACCAAGAAAACATAAGAAATAAATACTTTCTTTGTATATTATGGTAACCTAAGTTTTAGTAAAATAATTTGTTAGTTTTCAAAGTTCTCACAAAAAGCTTAAAGATTAAACTCTTTTAAACTCCATGATAAAACCAAGAAACAAGTTAGTTTTCAAAGTTAAAATCAACTCATAAAGTTATAAACCCACTTAGAAAAATAATGATTTTCAAGTTCCTAAAGATGGAACTTATTTCCAAAGAATACAAAGTATGATAAGATAAAAAACAAAGGATTTTTGTCAATAAAAAGGATTCTTTCCAAATAAAATAGAGGAAATGAAATATCAAATTTTGAAAAACAAAAACTTGTATTTAAACAAGAAATATAAGAAAAAGACCAATTTTCTAAAACCATTCTAAATACAAATTTATAAATAGGTTTTCAACAACTTAATACACTTTTGATAACTTTGATCTTTTATCACTAGAAGTAAAAAATTATAAAAGACCAAAGTTAAAGGAAAATTTACTTGTTTTTGGAAAAAGAATGAAGAAAATAAAATAAGAATATACTTATTTATAATAACCTATGAAAATATAAAGTTTCTTCAGAATACTTGAAAAGAAATTGTCAAAGTTGAAGTTTTAACAACTCAAAATGAATTGTTTTATGAAATAAATTATTGAGACACTACCATTAGAATTTTTGCATATAAAGTGAGCTTATCTATATACTCAAAGGATTTATCAATTATATATATATATATATATATATATTATATTTTTACTAAAGGATTTTTGAATGAAGTTGAGTTAGAAAATGGTTTTGCAAAAATCTAGAAATATTCGTTTCAAATCTGTACCCAACATTTTCGGAACCTAAATGACCTTATATGACAAAGATAACCTTAGAAACGGATAGATATTTTGGAATAGGTAAAAAACGCTATATTATATGCGAAATTCCGAGTTAAAATGAGCAAGTTATGGCCATTTTAAATTGGAATTTCATTT
Organism: Combretum micranthum; assembly: GCA_024138025.1. Taxonomy (NCBI): domain Eukaryota; kingdom Viridiplantae; phylum Streptophyta; class Magnoliopsida; order Myrtales; family Combretaceae; genus Combretum; species Combretum micranthum. The sequence continues at coordinate 116,559 of JAMXBD010002728.1, read as the reverse complement.
TATACGAATTCGACAAACATAGTGAAATAGAATTAGAAAGTTTAAGTAGAATTTCTACGAAATACTCATCCCGGATTTCTTTTGTCTAGGTGATGAAAGATACGAGATTACCCTTCCTGAGGATTACTACGACTAGAAAGATCGCGAAATGGATGAGTGAGTTATTTCTCTTAATTTTGTTACCTTGCTTGTGCTTGTAAAGTAGTGGTATTAGCATACTAAGAAATATAAAAATGGATATGTATGGGAATTCAGAGATATGTATATATGTGATTCTTGTTTATACGTGAAATGAGAATTAAGAATATCGCAACTTCAAACTGCCTGTTTAAGTGTTTTTGTTTACTTACTTATATGACTGCTTATTATTTGCTAAATTGATTGATTGCGCCCTAATAAACCTTAATAAGGTTTGGATTAAGAAAAATAAAAACGCTCACACATAGCATCCATCGAGTCATATCTCTTTTGGAAGGCTACTACTCCTACGCGTAGAGTAGGATTGGCTGTTATTATGCTGTGACACGGGCCATGTTTCTTCCTAGAGAATCCAAATCGCCCAGGGAATGCGACTCTAGGTTAGGAGCCGAGCCAATCGAACGCTTTGGGTGGAGACTTGGGGACTAGTAGTAGAAGATTGGGGATCTTCATCACCGATTCCTTAAGCTTCGATACGGAGGGGTAAATCCATTCTATATATGATTTTCGGATAACTATATATATTTGTGTAATCTCGTGATTGTTGCATTGTACGCATAGCATATGTGTAAAAATTTAAATGCACTTGTTTGAAAATAGTGCGAATGAAATGGAATATCTCACTAAGCTAGTTGTAGCTTATACCCCTATAGATTTTGTTGAAATAGGTATATCCGTGGCTTAAATCAAGGATCATGACATTAAGGAAGTCATAGAAGGATGTTAAACATTTATAAAGACAATGGGAACATAAGATGAAGTTACTTTGTGAGGTTCCTTATATGTAATGTATGCTATGTTAGTGTTTTAGAAATTCTAAGAACTGTATTTATTTTGATTTAAAGACAATAGAGGGACACACCCTAAGAATTGTAATTTACCATGTTTATGTTTTTATGATAAGTATTCTCTTTGCCTTGTTACTTTACTATTATCAATATAAATTGTGCTACTCTGATGCATTCCCTGGGTTGTGATGTACGCCTTGTACATGATATGGAAGCCTTTGCATGACCGAGGTAGTCATTCCTAGGATTTAGTATTGTGTATTGCGGACTGCCACATTTAGAGTACCCCTCGGGACGTGACAGCATGTGTTTTAGATTTTGGCAATAGATGGGATACCTATCTACCATTTATTGAATTTTCCTACAATAATAGTTTCCAAGCGACGATTTAAATGGCGCCTTATGAAGCTTTGTATGGTAGGAAATGCAAATCTCCATTATACTGGGATGAAGTTTGTGAGAGAGTTATTTTGGGTCTAGAATTGGTTCAACAAACAGTGGACAAGATACAAGTGGTAAAACAAAGGATGAAAATAGCTTAAGATCGATACAAGAGTTACGCTGACACAAGGAGAAGACCATTAGAGTTTGATGGGGGTGATCATGTGTTCCTTAGGATTTCTCTAACAAAAGGTGTTATTAGATTTAGGGTTAAGGACAAATTAAATCTAAGATATATTAGTCCTTATGACATTTTTGAGAAAGTTGGACCATTAGCTTATCGATTAGCTTTACCCCCAAATTTATCGGAAGTGCATGACGTTTTCCATGTGTCTCAGCTTAGAAAATGTATATAAGATCCCGATGCCATCATTTCTTCTCATCAATCGGAGGTCCAACCAAACTTGAGAACGATTGAAAAGCCAATCAAGATCTTAAGTAATTCCATTTGTGAAAGTCTTATGGAGTGGACAAACCGAGAGAGAGGCAACATGGGAGCCCGATAATGAGATGAGACATAAGTATCTAGAGATATACGAGCAATGCTGGGGTAAGCTAAGTTTCGAGGACGAAACTTTTTGAAGGAAGGGGGAATGAAATAGCTATGAATTTCTCAATTTATATTTTATAAATGTGTTAATGAATTTATGCATGATTATGAAGCATGATGAATATGATTTATGCTAGTATATGATATATGTGTTATGTTAGTGTGTTTAAATATTGATATATCTTAATGTAATTAAATATTGAGTTTATAAATTTATATATGTAGTGAAGCGTATGACAATTTGTTTGAAACAAGTTGAATATGTTTAATACATAATTCCACTTTGAGTAGAAAAATTGACCCAAATAAGCCTTAATTGCTTTAATTATAGGCAAAAAATTAAGCCCAAACCTAAGCCAATTAAAGCCTATATTTTTTGCAGCCACAAAAGTCAATATTTGGATAATTATCAAATCTAGTTGTGTAAAATTCGTGTGAAAAATCAGACAAGCCAAAGTGGCCCAAAAGAGAACCAAAAAACATCATTTTTGGTCTTCCAAAGCTCATCCAACCTAAGTCCAAACATTTCCTATATTTTTCTTAAGCAAGACCTTCATTTCCTTGTGGCAATACCATAAAGACAAGTCTAAGATTCTAAAGGTATGTGTTTGTTATGTTAAGAACATATTTGATAGTTTAAGGTTAGGTTAGAATATGAGTTTCATGTTAATATGAATTTTTATGATATGCATGTGTTAGTTAGGTATTGAACGAATGTCTTGATGGTTTATAAGTTGATATTTGTGCTAAGTAAGTAATATGCAGTGTTGGAGTAAACGGAGTTGGGAATGATAAGAGTAGAGATGATTTTGAATAGTTAATTTTGTAATGTGAATGGTTAAATGAAGAATTTTGTTTGAAATGGTAAATATAGATGTTTAATCAGTTCAAAGTGAAGATTGTGTGTATTAAAAGGAGTTAGGATACATATGGGTTGAAGTATGGTGTTGGAAATGTGTTTGGAGAAGTTTGGAGATGAGAAATGTGGTAAAATTTTTGTGTTTCGAAACAAGGAGGTCTACAAATTTTTTTCGAAAAATCTGTACTGCAGTTTACGTCTTCCCAACGCCACCGGTGTAGGGGTTAACACTTCCGGTGTACACGGTAATATTGCCAGTGTTAGGGGTATCAACGGGTGTAGACCATCCCCGTGGAACTTTCAGAAATTTGGAAAATTGGAATTGTAGTCTACACTGGCTCAAAGCTGCCAGCGTAGACCACAACAACCGACATATTGTTGAATGCTGCCAGCAATGGTAGACGTTGAGTTTTTAGTACAGAGTACACCGGACCAATGCCGCCGGCGTTGAAGGTCGGCATGTCCCTTGCAGTATCCATTTTCAAAAACTTCCTCCAATATTTTCCAAAGCTTAATATCTGATCAATTGAATATTTGTTGAGTATCGTATGATATTATATGATGTTTTAAATGCTATGTTATGACTTTATAATAATTGATTTGAATTTCTTTGATTGGTTATGTTTGAAACTAGTTGATTTGTGCTTGAACTAAGTGAGAAATTCAATATTTTCTTTGTACAGTGATAGATCCTCACTCGGCTAACCCTATTAGTTCTTGAGCTAATTCAGGTATGTAGTAACTTGTTTGATTCTTTTTTTAGGATAAACATCCTTTAAAATTACTTTAAATTAAGGAAATTTAATAATTGATTGAATGAGTGTCTTTTATATCATTGAATCTGATTTGGAGAGCGGTACCTTGGGGCATGGCAGTTTTAAGTGCTTAGACCACCCTTGTCATTTTGAAATGACTTTCACAAGTGGTTTAGTAGGTAATTGATAGGGTATTCGATATCGGTATAACACTTGCTTATTCTTGAAAGGATGTAATATGATTTAATTTAATGTTTATGGGAACACTTAAATTAGGTGATATTGTGGATTGAGTTAAGTAAAGTCGAGAAGAGAAACGGTACTAAGAACCCTAAATGAGATTACTTTTTTATTTTGGATAAAATTATCTAGGAGATATGAGTATCCGAGCTACTTATGTCAACCCTCTAAGCATCGCGATCGTGACTCAGGTTTCCTTAGAAATCCCTGTTGTTCAGAGTTTGAATACTCCAGTATCGTTTGGCTAATTAAAGATTAACTAATAATATAATAACTGTTGCATTTTATTTAGTTTAAGCATGTGTGGATCACTTCGCAGTTGTATTCGTTACTTGTGTACTGGGCCTTTGGCTCATATTTTAACTATTTCAAGTGACGATTAAGATGAGTTTTACGTGAATATGGGTTTTGGTACTGACTTTGAAGATTTCCTAGATGACCTAGAGGACTAGATATGACCATGGACCAAGATGTAATTCCTATTTTTTAATAGACTAGTTATGGAATCTTTTGATGTTTATATTTGATGTTATATGTTGAATTACCTTTTGTGGCTTTTGTATAAGGCTTGTAAGAAGCCTTTGTTTGTAATATCTAAACTTAGCTATATGTATATCTTGAATTTGTTTCTCCTATAATATATGATGAACGTGATGTTGTGTTTTTTTACAAGTTTTAAAAATCAATAGTTTCCAAATTTGTAGATGAGTACTGAGGGTTTAGGCAAATAATTCTTCAAACACTTCTTCTAGATAACCTTACATATAATTCTGTAGATTATATGTGGTTGGGGAGCTGTTATCACCGTTTTTATTATAGGGATGATAGCGGATCCTTACACAACCATTAAGATTATAGACATTCCATGCCTATCATGATGGGTCATCACACCCTCTATCATGCCTGTGATTAGAGGAGCATGTGTGACCAGTGGCCATCATGCCTTTGATCATGCCGTGATCACTTGTTCGTCAAAATTTTCAAGAATTGGAGGCCATCACGGGATGCCCTTGATCACGCTCGTGGTGGCCCAAATTTATGAAAACAGAGATTATCACGGAATAGATATGCCCTTGATTATCCAAAATTTGTAAATTAGTATTCATCATGGGTTAGATCACGCCTTGATCATCTTTAAACTCTAAATCTAAAATGATCATGTGTCACGCCTCAAAAGGGGGCTTAGTAGGATTAATCTAAAGTTATCATACCACGTGTTCGCCCGTAATATGAGAACCATCTTGTAGGTTAGAGTTTACAAGAATACATTTTTATTAATATATCTTTACTTAAATGATATATATACACACACACACACACATAATATTATGGATGTCCAACTATGGAATCCGATTTTCTACATTCTACCAAGATCGCAGACAATCGATATCCCCTACCATATAGTAAAAATGAGATTTCAATTCTATAAAATGTAAAGTTACTTCTTTTTGTACAATTTATTCAAAATTGTAATCTAAGTTCATGATGACTTATTTCTAACTTCAAAAGAGTCAGTTGGAGAAGCACTCTTCACACATTCCTAGCCTAATCCCAGCTAGTATTAATCCTGCATAAAAACTATTGGGGGGTGAGCGAACCACGGGCTTAGTGAGATAATCTGACCAAACCACACATCAAACAATAACAAACAAGTTTAATTAATAAGCATATGCCATGTAACAATCAATCATATGAGCAAATACAAGTTGGATAACCGGAATCCAGACATGTAGATTTATGCCATCCCATTGGGGTTGGAAGGAAGCCATGAAGAATGATATACTGTGCCCAGGAGAATAAGAGAACTAAGGAAGAATGTGTACCATAAACTGAAATGACCAAAGTTAAATTCATAATTAATGCATGTAATTTGATTGTTATATGTGTGTATGTGTTAGTGTGAATTGTGGTGTTTGAAATAATTGTATGTGTTATGAAGTATTAACTAGATAATAATCCATGGTAAATATATTTAGGTTGATAGTTTATTCATGTTAACCATTATTATTTTAATGTTAATTGTTGTTGTGGTGATTAATACATGATGAATTAAGTTTGTTTTAAACTAAGAATATAACCCATAAATTTAGCAGATTTTTGGCCTTATTAAACCCCAAATTAAGCCCAAAATCAAGCCTAATTAAAGCCCAAGGTGTCACGACCCAAAGGGTTCCCTAAACGTAACAGTTCGCCACACTCAATATTAAAGCTTAAGTATGACAACCTTAGTCATTCCTATAAGCTTCGGTATTAAGTGTAAGGCATGCTCTCACAAATGTAGAGGACCATTCATGGAATCATGAAGCTTAAGAAGATACAATAACAAATTAAGGAAAGAGGATTCATGATATTCATTCATTCATAATAATTATCTTACAAGTCTTAGGGGCATTCCCCTGTAAAAAAAAAAAAACTATAATCTATTACAAGAAACTTTCTATGAAGTTTACATCTTATTTATCACTAAACTTCATCTAAAAATTCCTTAACCAAAATGGATAATACCTGGCTGTAGGGTCCACGTGGCCTCAACCACAAATAGGTAAACTGCAAAAGATATCTATAGGGGTATAAGCTAATAGGCTTAGTGAGAATTATTTCCGTAAGTAAATTTCTTGTGTAGTAAAATTCAAAAAAGTTATTTAAGCAATCAAGTGAAATACAACATACACGTGAGCAAACAAGGCATACAGTTTTCCAGGAACTATATGTTGAATGGATTTACGCCCTCCATTCTGGGTTTGGAGATGTATAATCTCAAAATGAGTAGTTTTAGTTAGTTATGCTTCTGATCATTACCACCAAGCATATAAAGTCTACTCGGGTTGAGCCATGCCTCCGGATTTCTGCCGAGCATTAGTTTGATTCCATGTCGCCAAGCAATGCTTTTGATCATAGGCGCCAAGTGTTGCTTTCGACCGTGCTACTATCCTTTTCACCCAAGGATAATAACCCCATGCAATGTGATTCACTTCATGGTATGCATGAATCAATTTATTTAAAATATCATAGCATCATTATTATCAAATTTAAGGTGATCATAGAATTTTATACATAGTAAGTGCTATACTAAAACAAACAATTACTTACAATCAATTCTGGCCTCGATATTCTTAGAATCCTATCAACAATTTTCACATATATATCAATTTGTCATTTTTTTTAATTCTAATGCGACTAAACTACAAGCACAATCAAGTAAAGCACTTTAAGGAAATAAACTTATGTTGCCATATCGATACTTCTTCTAAATGGATGAGTCGCTTAAATAATCCACTTAGTCGAAATAATCCTTGGGATATGAGTATTCTTCCTCGGAATCATCTAGTCAAGGAAAATACCCAAATGAGTATTTCTTGATAACTTTCTTGAAACTTGTCTAAACTATGTCAATGAGAACATCAAAGTTCGTATAAAGGATGATTCCAATTTAAAATGGCCATAACTTGGTCATTTTAACTCGAAATTACGCATATAATATACCGATTTCTATTTATTCGAAAAGATCTATCCATTTCTAAAACTATTTTCATCAAACTAAATCATTTAGGCTCTGAAACAGTGGCGATCAGATTCACCACAAATTTTCCTATCCCAAAAGCTTTTTGTTTCAAACATTAAATCCAAAAATTGCGTTGATAAATAGTTAGTTATCTATAGTTGAGAAATTCCTTTTTCATAGATATATTGCTCATATTTCATCCTTGCTCAAGCGTTTGTTGTCCAACCAAATTTCTTGAGTAAAACAATGTTAGTTAAAAGTTTAGAAAACCATAGTTTATAAGAAATTCGTTTTGTAAATCCTTTAAAATGAATATTTGTATTCAAAGAATTATTTCATGTTTATCTTACTATTTTCCTAAATGACTTTTTTATAAGAATAAATTTCTTCTTCTCGAAATTGTTAATATTAGTGTTACTTTTCTTATTTGTTTTCTTTGACCATTTATTTGAAAAATCTTGGTTTGAAACTCTCACTCTCTTTTTATCGGATTTCCTTATGTTATGTTTTTATGGAAAACGTTTTAGTACCAAAAGTCATCTTCTTGAAGAAAAACAAAGTAATATAGATATGATTAAAAAGCTTTTCAAAACAAGAGTAGCTTTTAAAATTGTAGTGAGTTCTTTCTAAAGTTTTGAAAAGAATAAATTTACTTTTGTTAAACCATAGATTCTACATTTCATATAAAATCATTCTTAGGTGATAAAATCCCCTTTTTGTAAAAGTATAATTGAAGCTTAAAAGTTTGGACAATAATCTTTATGGGCATGATTATGAGAAATAATAACAAGTAAAAATAACATAAATAATAAATAAAGTTAAGTATTGGGAGTCTTAGCTTCTTCAAGGCTCACGGGACTAAGAAGTATACTAGTCCCAAAAAGAAAGAAACAAAATAAAAGAGAGAAATTTGTTTTGACTTGATGAGGATAAGTCTAAGACTAGAGACTAGTCTTAAAACAACATGCAATAAATAAATTGCAAAGAAAGAAATAAATAAATTACTTTGCATGAAAGTAAATAAATTGCAAGTGAGCCTATATGCTCTAAAGGATATATATATATATATATATAGATGCATAATTATACTTAGTTAGATATAATAACAATAATAATATGAACAAGGTAAAGTAACAACATAAATATATAAATAGATATTCATGAACAAGAACAATACATGAACATAGTGTAGTTTCCATAACATTTAGTTTTTGGAAACTCACATCATGGTCATGCAAGGTTATATGACATGGTAAGAAGAAATTTGTAAAGAAAATTTTTACGTAAAGAGTGTTTTGGGGTATTATATGTGAATGGTTTTGTGTATGTAGAAGGGGGTTTGAGAGTATTTTGAGAGTGTATGTAGAGAGTGTTGAGAGGAGAAATTTAGCGAGATTTGGTAGTGAATTTATGGGTAGTAATTGTGTGAAAGAAGTGAAAGAGGAGGAAGGTATTTATAGGAAAAAGAGGAGTGAATTTTGTGTGTTTTGAATAAAGAAAAATTAAAAGAAATTGAGAGAGAGAGTGGGGGAGGTGCGCCAGCCACTACATGAGAGAGAGGAGAAAGAGTTTTATTTTTGTATTTTTATTGATTAAATGTAATAATAAGTAAAGTAGATGTGAAATAAAGTTATAGGAAATGTAAAAAGTAAAGATAATAAGTGTATAGAGTGTAAGAATAGGTGTTAGAAAAAGTAAAGATAAATAAATAGTGTAGAATAGTAATGAACAGTGTAATGTAAATAGATATGACTAATAAAGTACCAATACCAAGAAAATACGTGTATAATTGCGATATTTGTTATTTTTACTTACCGAAAAATTATAAAACTGATATTTTTGAAAACCTTATATTTTTACGAGTCTAACGGTATATCCAGAATATTTTTACTATTCCGAGTCCCGAGACATGTTTTTCAAGAACTGTATCCGTTCGGGTTCAAAACGATTTACATTTTACTAATCTGATCTTTTTAAGCTTTCTAATGTTATTACGAACTATTCTACATAATAATCTCTTACTTAATTTCTTAGGGTTGCGAACACGGGATTGTCGGACTTAAACTATTACGTCTAACTAGGGTTTTGTTGACTTTAGGGTTTCCGATTGACCTTCTGATTAGGGTTTACGCTAAACCGATCACAAAACTTTGGGGGTTTACACAAGGCCCCTTAGAAAAATCTACCCCAAAATTCAATTATTCTTAGATAAATATCAAGCTTTATAGTTACACTTTAGACATTCAAAAACAAAAACAAAAGAAGAAAATTCGTAACTCTAGAAAGGCTACATTTTCCAACACCTAAACCAATTTTTCTTGCACCCAACACACCAAGAATCCATCCCCAACCATCATATATACATTAAGGTAAGTTTGTATGATGTTTAAAGTGATTTATTTCTCTTTTAATCCATGAATTTTCTATCAAATATATTATATGTTGGATATATATGTATATGTGTGTGTGTGTTTGTGTTGTTATATTGTGATGTTGAGATAGCCTAGGACTTGTTATGGAAGCGTAATGATGGTGTTGAGTTGTAGTGTGATGAGAAGTAGTATTATTGAGTTGTATTGAGGAGTGGATTCATGTTGAAGTAGTGGATGTGAAGAAAATGAAATCATAGTGTTAAGTGTGTTTTCATAGTTGGGAAGGAGTTTTGTGTTTCAATGATGTTAGAAGGGAGTTTGTGTATGCTTAATGATATAAGGTTCTTATACCATGTATTAGGAAGGTTATATTGTGGTTTGGAAAGAGTTGGAAGAGGTAAACGCAAAAATTTTCGTGTTTGAAAAACAGAGGAATTCTGCAACTTGAATTGCAGTGTACCCCACCTTGAATGCCATCGGCGTACCTGTCGATGTTAAGGTTCTAACTTTTGATCTTTTGAAATGTAACCTAAACGCAGCCGGCGTTGAGGTCGATATTGCCGGCGAAAAGACCCAAAAGTTTGTATAGAATGTAATTTTCTTAACGTTGGCTTAAACGCCGCCGGCGTATAATCCCTATGCCGCCGACGTTGAGGCATATATTGCCGACGTTAATTGCCAATGTGAGCTTTGCAAATTTCAATTTTTCTAACTTTCTTCCAACATCTTCCAATACATGATATATGACTTTTTGATCAAGAATTTGCCTTGTATGATGTTATATGGTATATATATATATATATATATATGTCATGTGATGACTTTGGATTGTTTTTAAATAAGATTCAATAACTTCCTAAGTTTTGATTTAGTGAGTAAAGCTTGACTTAGGATAGTGATGTTGATATATTGATTTGTGTGGAGCATAGATAGATACTTAGTTGGAGATTCCCTTTGATTCTCAATCTGATCCAAGTACACAATAATTTGATTGATTATTGCTTAGGACAGGCATGTTCACATTTGAATTTAATTAAGGACTAATGAAAAATTTATTGAAATGATTTGTGGTTGAGTCGTGTCTTGTATGGGAACATCAACCTTGTCACGGTGCAATGGCACAGTAGTTTAGGCACTTAGTCCAAATCTTTGTCATGATGCAATGACTCAAATCCATGATGCAATGGTGGTTTATCTTAATGGCTAAGTGGATAGCTAATGGGGTTAACTGTATCGGTTAGGGGTGTTCACAGATCGGTTAACTGGTCCGTGGCTCTATTTTTTGAACCTAACCATTATAATCGTTTTTAAATATTCCGATCCTTAAATGATCCATTATAAATGGTTAACCACCTCAATGGTTAACCGTTTTATTCGGTTAATTTATTTGGTTTTCGGTTTTTAACCATTTAACGTAATGGTTTCAACAAATCAAATTGATAATTTCAAAAGGCCTTATTTTTTAGCCTTTATCACAAAGTTTTTCTTTAAATTATTATTATATTACAAGAGCTAAAAAAAAGAAAATCAAATTAAGAGAAAGGGGAAAACAAACCTTTGATGTATCATTATCAATAAAATCAAATCAACTCAATTGCCACATTAACTCCATCAAACATAGGACAATAGTATTTTAATCAAAATCCAATGAATATTAACATGGGTAATTATATGTATATGTAAATCATATATGTATATATATTTTAAAAAATAATAATATGTATATGTAAATTATATATATAATATATTTATAAATATTGAAATGGTTAACCATTAACCATCGGTTTTTTATGGTTAAGAACCGAAATCGAAACAAACGAAACCGAAACCGAAAACCAAAAAATTTAAAAACCATAATCCTGAACTGAAATCAATGGACCGATTAACCATATTTTTCGGATTGGTTTTATGGTTTCGGTTTAGTTTTTCGGTTTCATCGTTTTTTTTGCACACCCCTAGTATCGATATATTATCTACTTAGGCTCGGAAGGAAATAATATGTTTTAGTTCACGGGTATGGGATCGTTGAACTAATTGATATTATAGACAAGGATAAGTGGAGTGTATGAAGGAGTGTGAACCCTAGATGAAGCTATTAATAATCTTTATCTGTTAGATATAAGAGATGTAGATATCCTGTCTATCTATATTAACCCCCTGAGCAGCTGTTGTTACTCAGGACCCCCAGAATTCCCAAGCTTAAATCGGAGTTTGAATATTCCATTGTTGTTTTACTCACTCAACTAAAGATAATGAAGTTATGGTGAATTGTTGCATTGCATTTAGTTAAGTGTATATGGCATATGTATTTGGTTGCACTATTGGTAATGGGCCTTTGGCTCATACTACTACCTTGTAGGTGATTATGAGGATGAGCTCTACGATGATATGAGCTATGGGACTGATTGGGAGACTTCTATGGATGATTAGGAGTGCGACCTAGTAGTAGTTGTTTAGGACTTTTGATGTATTTTGTGAAGTGTCTAGGCTTATTTGTTAAGCCTTGGAATGTAATTTCGATTTAAGTTGTTTATGTAATGTAGCTTGCATGTGGTAAGCTTTATATGTTGGTGTGATCCTTAGGAGACACTCAAGTAATGCATATGATGTAAGTTTTGTATATATGAGATGATCTACTATTAGTATAGTAGTAGTAATTCTTAACTCAAATCATATGAATGTTATATATGTTTTTAAGCATGTAATCATTACAAATACTTCTTTTTAGATGACCTTACGTATAATACTTGAATATTTTCTAATACTTAAATATTATGTGTGGTCTGGGGATTTGGTATGCTTAATCTATGGGTTAAGTGGGCCGAGTCCTTACAGAGTGGTATCAAAGCTTTAGTTTGTATGACTGCCTGCTTAAATGAGAATGCTAAATATGATTTAACTATAAGTGTAATGTGATTTGCTTGGAATGGACTTAAATTGACTTGAGTGATATGATTGATTCAAATATTACCTTGATTGTTTGCTTGATTATTGATTGAATAACATTTAATTAGTATTGCATATTTAATAAAGACCATGCATATATTGTATGTTGCCCATAGATGGATAGAACTCGAAGACAGACTAGACAACAGTCGAAAAGAGAAGACATGCCACCTCCCTTCACTGTCAATCGCTCAAACTTCTACTTCATCACTTATTCCGGCCTCTACTACTATTCCATCTCCTACTTCTGCTTCTATGCCTCAAGTTCCACAGCCACCTCCGATGCCTCAAATGCCTTCTTTCCCTCCGATGCCACTAATGCCACCAATGGCACAAATGCCAATGGGAGATCCGAATGCTATGTGTGCAATATTTAGGGATATGTTTGCTATGATGCAACAATATCAAAAAAATGATGTACCAACACCAACAACAATTTATACAAAACATGCTCCTCAAGTAATGAGACAAGGAGCAAATGTGCAAGGCAATGAAAGGAATGATTGAGTTAAATTACATGACTTTGTCAAGATTATACCAGAGTTCGACAGAACAATTTCAGACCCTACTACCGCTGAGCATTGGATTGAGGAGTTAGAAGAAGCCTTTGCGGCTAGTGAAGTTCCAGAGGATAGAAAGGTTGTTTTAGTGGTTTATATGTTCAAGAAGGAGGCGAATAATTGGTGGAGATTGACAAGTCAAGATATGGTGAGACCAATTCCGAGGGTTAGGTTCAAGGAGGCTTTCTTTCTATAATATTTCCTTAACACAATCTAAGAATAGATGATTTCAGATTGGTTGAGTCTTAGGCAAGGCAATAGAACTGTTGAAGAATATTATGTAGAGTTTTGTAGATTGCTCAGATTTGCTGGAGGAGTGTACAATGATGAAAGGATGAAAATTCAAAGGTTTTAAGATGGTTTGAATATGAAAATCAAAGGAGAAGTCAAAATGTTTCAACTTCCGACCTTATTAGATGTTGTGAATAAGGCGAAGCTGGCAGAACAGATTCAGAATGAGAATAAGACTCAAAGTGATAGGAGAGCTACATTTATAGGAAAAAGACCCATACTCTTCACTCCTTACAAGAAGTATGATAACTACGGCAAGGGAAGAAACCATTTCTGGGATAGAAATTGAATTTGGGATCTTCTACCAAGACTTCTACGCCTTTCAACACATTTGAGAAGAGATGTCCTAGATGTTTCGAGCCTCATGATCAAATTCAATGTAAGTGGACTCTGGGAGCGTGTTTTGTTTGTGGGAAAGTAGGACACAAAGCTTCGAAGTGTAAAGATCCAGTATTACAACCTATTTTCTATGCCTATTGCAAACAAAGAGGGCATTATGTAGCTAATTGTACCAATAAACCAAGGAACGATGGTCTTAACCCCAGAAAAGGAATGATAGTAGTTAGGCTTTTGCCTTACAGCAGTGTGAGAAAGTTCCATCAGTAGAGGCTCTAGCAAGTACTATAATGATTGCAAATCATCCAGCATATGCATTAATAGACACTAGTGCAACACATGCATGTTTGGCTGAAAAGTTTGTGAATGAGTATGGCTTGAAATTTGAAGTGTTGACTGATAGAGTAATGAGTATTAATACTGCTTTGGGTGTGAAGTCTAGACAACCTTGTATTTGTAGAGAAGTTAATGTAAGAATTGCTAATAGTGATATGCCAATTGATATGATGGTTCTGCCTATGGTTGATTTTGATGTGGTTTTGGGTATGAATTAGTTAAATATGTATAAAGTAATTATAGATTGTAATAAGGCAGAGATGAGTTTTGATCTGGAGAGTGGGAAGCTTACTCATGTCTTGGAGAGGAAAAGACCTAAAAGTATGTATACAATGGAGTTGTAGGAGAAGACTTCAAAAACAGTTGTAAATGATGAAGGGCTTGATATTGGTATAGTACCCGTGGTGAGAGACTTTGTAGATGTTTTCCTTGAAGAATTACCTGGGTTACCATCAGAAAGGGAGATTGAATATAGTATTGAAATGATTCCGAGAATCACTCCTATTTCAAAAGCTCCTTACAGAATGGCTCCTGCAGAATTGAAGGAATTGAAGGTTCAGTTGGAAGAATTGCAAAAAATTGGTTTTATATGACCTAGTATTTCCCCATGGGGTGCTCATGTTCTCTTTGTGAAGAAGAAAGATGAAAGTCTACGAATGTGTGTTGATTACAGGGAGTTAAATCAAGTTACAATTAAGAACAAGTATCCTTTACCCCGTATTGATGACTTGTTTGATTAATTGAAAGGAGAGAATGTCTTTTCAAAAATTGATTTGAGGTCAGGTTATTATCAACTTCGAATTAAACAAGGATGTACCAAAAATGGCTTTTCGCATTCGATATGGACATTTTGAATTTTTAGTCATGCCGTTTGGTTTAACGAATGCCCCTGCCGCATTTATGGACCTTATGAATAGGGTATTCAAGGATTATTTGGATTGGTTTGTGATTGTATTTATAGATGATATTCTAGTGCATTCGAGAAGTGAAGAAGAACATGAAAAGCATCTAAGTTTAGTTCTTTAAATATTAAAGGAAAGGAAGTTATATGCTAAGTTTAGGAAATGTGAGTTTTGGTTGAAGGAAGTTGCATTCTTAGGGCATATTATTACAAAGGATGGGATATCTATTGATCCTAAAAAGGTTAAAGCAGTATTAGAATGGTCAAGACCCACTAATGTTACTGAAGTGAGAAGTTTCTTGGGTTTAGCAGGTTATTATCGAAGATTTTTGCAGGGATTCTCGAAAATTGTAGCCCTATTGACAAGATTAACCCAGGAAGCATATGAGATTTATGTGGGACGATCAATGCGAGAGAACCTTTCAAGAATTGAAGAAAAGGTTAATATCTGCACCTATCTTAGCCTTACCCGTTAGCGAGAAGAAATTCACAGTTTATAGTGATGCTTCAATACAAGGTCTTAGATGTGTTTTGATGCAAGACAACCGAGTGATCGCTTATGCATCTAGACAATTGAAACCGCATGAAAAGAATTATCTTATGCATGATTTAGAACTTGCAACAGTGGTTTTAGCTTTGAAATTGTGGAGACATTATTTGTTTGTGGAGAAGTGTAATATTTTCAAGGATCACAAAAGTTTGAAGTATATTTTTACTTAAAAAGAATTGAATATGTGCCAAAGAAGATGGCTTGAGTTGATAGGATTATGATGCAGAGATTCTATATCATCCGAAAAGCCAATATTGTAGCCGATGCTTTGAGTAGGAAGAAACAAATGAGTATGGCAACCATGATTACAAGTTAAAAAAAATACAAGAAGATCTGCGAAAATTGGATATCGAAGTAACCTTAGACAAAGTAGAAGTGATGATTGCAAATTTGACACTCCGACCAACTCTTATGGATTTGATTAAACAAAGACAACGAGAAGATCCAAAAAGTGGGAAGAGAAAAACACGATACAAGAAGGAAGAAGGAAGAAGAAAAGAATTAAGACTTAATGAAGACGGTGTTATCAGATTTGGAACCAGAATATATGTACCAAAGACAAGAGAATTGAGAAGAGAAATCTTGAAGGAAGCTCATGCAATGACGTATTCAATACATCCAGGGAGTACAAAGATGTACAAGGATTTGAAGAAGAATTATTGGTGGAATAATATGAAGAAAGATGCTGTAGAGTATGTATCCAAGTGTGTAACATGCCAGGAAGTAAAGATCGAACATCAAAGACCTAGCGGTGAATTGCAACCGTTATCAATTTCGGAATGGAAGTAGGATGATATAACAATGGATTTTGTGAGTGCATTCCTTAAGACCATGGCCAAGAATGAAGTTATATGGGTTATTGTGGATAGATTGACTAAATCATCACATTTTATACCATTGAGAATCTGATGTTCATTGAAGAGAATGACATGAATTTATATCCGAGAAATAATGAGACTTCATGGCATACCATTATCGATTACATTAGACAGAGATACTGGCTTTGTGAGTCGCTTTTGGAAGAGTTTACATGAAGCACTTGGTACGAAACTTCAGTTTAGTACGGCTTTTCATCACCAAACCGACGGGTAATCCAAGAGGACAATACATATATTAGAAGATATTCTTAGAGCTTGTGCCTTAGATTTCGGAAGAAATTTGGATGGTTATTTGCCTCTAATCGAATTTGATTACAATAATAGTTATCAGTCGGTAATACAAATGGCTCCGTATGAGGCATTATATGGAAGAAAATGTCGATCTCCTCTCCACTGGATGAAGTGGGTGAGAAAGCTCTAATTGGTCCAGAATTGATTCAACAGGCAATAGACAAGATTCAACCTATTAAACAGAGATTGAAAGTCGCACAAAACCGATACAAAAGTAATGCCGATGAAAGAAGCAGACCACTGGAATTTGAAGTCGGAGATCATGTTTTTCTTAGGGTCTCTCCAACCAAAGGAATCATTAGATTTGGTGTTAGAGGAAAATTGAACCCAAGATATATAGGTCCTTTTGAAATCTTGGAAAGAATTGGACCTTTGGCGTACTAATTAGCATTGCCTCCTAATTTGTCGGATGTACACAATGTATTCAATGTTTCGCAATTGAGGAAGTGTATATCGGACCCAGATACTATTATTGATACAAATCAACTAGAAATTCGACCTGATTTGACCACATAGGAAAAGCCTATTAAGATTTTGGAAAGAATGGATAAAGTCTTAAGAAATAAGATAATTCTATGGTGAAAGTTCAATAGAGTAACCAATCCGAGTGATGCGATTTGGGAAGTCGAGAATATCATGAGACAGAAATATCCCGAGCTATTTAAGCAATGATTGAGGTAAGTTTCGAGGACGAAACTTCTTAAAGGAGGGAAGAGTGAAATGACCAAAGTTAAATTCATAGTTAATGCATGTAATTTGATTGTTATATGTGTGTATGTGTTAGTGTGAATTTTGGTGTTTGAAATAATTGTATGTGTTATGAAGTATTAACTAGATAATAATCCATGGTAAATATATTTAGGTTGATAGTTTATTCATGTTAAACATTATTATGTTAATGCTAATTGTTGTTGTGGTGATTAATACATGATGAATTAAGTTTGTTGTAAGCTAAGAATATAACCCATAAATTTAGCAAATTTTTTGCCTTATTAAACCCCAAATTAAGCCAAAAATCAAGCCTAATTAAAGCTCAAGGTCCCTTAGAAAAATCTGCCTCAAAAGTCAATTATTATTAGATAAAATCAAGCTTTATTATTACACTTTATACATTCAAAAACAACACCAAAAGAAGAAAATTCGTAACTCTAGAAAGGATACATTTTCCAACACTCAAACCAAGTTTTCTTGTACTCAACACACAAAGAATCCATCCCCAACCATCATATATACATTAAGGTAAGTTTATATGATGTTTAAGATGCTTTATTTCTCTTTTAATCCATGAATTTTCTATCAAATATATTGTATGTTGGATATATATATATATATGTGTGTGTGTGTGTTGTTATATTGTGATGTTGAGATAGCTTAGGACTTATTATGGAAGTGCAATGATGGTGTTGAGTTGTCGTGTGATGAGAAGTAGTATTATTGAGTTGTATTGAGGAATGGATTCATGTTGAAGTAGTGGATGTGAAGAAAATGAAATCATAGTGTTAAGTGTGTTTTCATAGTTGGGAAGGAGTTTTGTGTTTCAATGATTTTGGAAGGGAGTTTGTGTATGCTTGATGATATAGGGTTCTTATACCATGTATTAGGAAGGTTCTACTGTGGTTTAGAAGGAGTTGGAAGAGTTAAATGTAAAAATTTTTGTGTTTGAAAAACAGAGGAATTCTGCAACTTGAATTATAGTGTACCCCCCTTGAATGCTGCCGGCGTACTTGTAGGCGTTAAGGTTCTGACTTATGATCTTTTGAAATGCAACCTAAACACCACCGGCGTTGAGGTTGATATTGCCAACGTAAAGACCCAAAAGTTTGTACAGAATGTAATTTTCTCAATGACGGCTTAAACGCGCCGACGTATAATGCTTACGCCACGGCGTTGAGGCTTATATTGCCAGCGTTAATTGCCAGCGTGGGCTTTGCAAATTTCAATTTTTCTAACTTTCTTCCAACATCTTCCAATGCATGATATATGACTTTTTGATAAAAAATTTGCCTTGTATGATGTTATATGGTGTATATATATATATATATATATATATGTCTTGTGATGACTTTGGATTGTTTTTAAATAAGATTCAATAACTTTTTAAGTTTTAATTTAGTGAGTATAAGCTTGACTTAGGATAGTGATGTTGATATAGTTGATTTGTGTGGAGCATAGATAGATACTAGTTGGAGATTCTCTTTGATTCTCAATCCGATCCAAGTACACAATAATTTGATTGATTATTGCTTAGGACAGGCATATTCACATTTGACTTTAATTAAGGACTAATGAAAAATTTATTGAAATGATTTGTGGTTGAGTCGTGTCTTGTCTGGGGAACATCAACCTTGTCACGATACAATGGCACAGTAGTTTAGGCACTTAGTCCAAATCTTTGTCATGATGCAATGACTCAAATCCATGATGCAATGGTTCACCATGATGCAATGGTAGTTTATCTTAATGGCTAAGTGGATAGCTAATGAGGTTGACTGTATCGGTATATTCTCTACTTAGGCTCAAGAGGAAATAATATGTTTTAGTTCACAGGTATGGGACCATTGAACTAATTGATCTTATAAACCAGGATAAGTGGAGTGTATGAAGGAATGTGAACCCTAGATGAAGCTATTAATAATCTTTATCGGTTAGATATAAGAGATGTAGATATCCGGTCTATCTATATCAATCCCCTGAGCAGTTGTTGTTACTCAGGACCCCCAGAATTCCCAAGCTTGAATCATCGGAGTTTGAATAGTTCATTGTTGTTTTACTCACTTAATTAAAGATAATGAAGTTATGGTGAATTGTTGCATTGCATTTAGTTAAGTGTACATGACATATGTATTTGGTTGCACTATTGTGTACTGGACCTTTGGCTCATACTGCTACCTTGTAGGTGATTATGAGGATGAGCTCTATGATGATATGGGCTATGGGACTGATTGGGAGACTTCTATGGATGATTAGGAGTGCGACCTAGTAGTAGTTGTTTAGGACTTTTGATGTGTTTGTGATTTCGATTTAAGTTGTTTATGTAATGTAGCTTGCATGTGGGTAAGCTTTATATGTTGTGTGATCCTTGGGAGATCCTCAAGTAATGTATGTGATGTATATTTTGTATATATAAGATGACCTATTATTAGTATAGTAGTAGTAATTCTTAATTCAAATCATATGAATGTTATATCTGTTTTTAAGCAAGCAATCATTACAAACACTTCTTTTTAGATGACTTTACGTATAATACTTGAGTAATTCCTAATACTTAAATATTATGCATGGTCGGGGGATTTGGCATGCTTAATCTATAGGTTAAGTGGGCCGGGTCTTTACATAAACTCTCATAGGTTACTTTAAAACATTTCACTCTTCTCCTTGGAACAAAGAAACAACATTAAGTATTAGCCATTTCATGTCGATACCACGAGCGGTGTTCCTTCGATACCAGTTAGTTCCTGTAGAATAGAACAGAACAAAGGTGTTCTTAGAAGAACTAGGAAAATGTCACGTAGAAAAACCAGGCGCGTCATTAGAGAACCGAAATGCTAATACAAGCGAGGTTATCCACCTTTTTAAAATATGTGCATATAATGCAATGCATGTCCATTTTCATTTATGGTACCAATAGTTTTTAGTCAAGTTTAAGGTGATCATACAATTAATAGACAAATATCAACATGCTTCATACAATAATTATAATACAATAGAATTATCACTTATATTATGACAATTTAGCATTCAATCATACACCAATTATCATGCATTATACTCAATCTTGTATGCACATCAATTGATTTTATATTATTACAAATGCAGTTATACTACAAGCACAAGCAATGTGATAAAGTCAAAGTTACTGACCTGTGGTCCTTGTTAAACTATTGGAACATGCTACTGGAAATCCAAGAACTGATATATTTTTCCTATGAAAATGAAATAACAGATATTTATTATATTTATATAACAATATTGACGGTATTCTTTCAGATCCTAGTTTTCAGTTATGGTATATTCTCTACTTATTTAACTAAGAATTTTATCTTTATTTGTGTATTTATATATATATATATTATTTTCTTATGACCAAAGTTTATGGAATTTATAAGAGAAATCTTCCTATTTGTAATGGTTATCCAATTTTATTTATTTAACCAATCTATCTTTTTATTAGTTCAAAAAATAAGATATTTGAAATAACATATTCACCATACTAATTATGGTATAACTTGTACTATAATTTACACTAAGACATATTTTAGAAATCACGTACTCCTTTCTTTTTATTATTTTAGCTAGTATATTAATCTAAGCCGAGTTGATTGAAACTAATCACCTAATTCAATTACTAAATCTACTTTAATTAGCTTAATCAACCTAATGTGATTTTACTTAGTAATATAATTCTTTTAACATATATTAATCCTATTTATATTATTTATAATTCATTGTCACTTATTAAGACAAAATACTTATTAACATAATGCAAATAATGCAACTAAATTTCTATGATTGTCTAAGTGTCCTATCTTGATATTTAATTTAATTTCTATTACCTGTATTGGTCCTTTTATATTTTTTTGGTAACAAATATTTACTATTTATTATTTATTTTTATTTTGCTTGTCTTGATCTTAGAATATTTTAAATTTTATTTTTATCGGATAATTATGGGGTTCGTACTTAGTAAATTAGTAATTTATTACGATTGTTATTATTTTATATCGTTTCTTAGCTAGACTGATTATAACAACAAATACCTATTTCTAATTATTTATTTTCACCTTATTTCTGTTGATCTTATTTCAAGTTATTATCTATTATTCATAGGAATCGCATTACCTATAATTTTAGCTCTTCTTAAATTTCCATTCTTGTGTATTACTAAGTTGTAGATAATTATTTTAATTCTATTCTTATTTGTAAAATGTAATATTAATTAATAATATTTATAGTAATATTAATCTTAATGATCATAATAGTAATAATTAGAACAATAATACTAATAACGAAAACAATAATTAATAATATTAATAATAGCAATAATATGAGTGGTCACTATAATAGTATAATCATAATCATAATGATAATTATAATAGTAATATGCATACTAATCATAATAATTATATTGATAATAATAAAAGAATCAAATCAATAACAATCATATAGGAGTAATTTTAATAGTCATAACATTGATAATAACAATAATAATATTCTTCTTAGTAATAATATTAGTGGTAATATTTTCCAATAATTTTAGGAGCTGCTAAATTACATTTATTATATTTTAGCGTTGATTCCCAGATGCTGGCATTCATGTAAATTTTTACACAATTCAAGTGTTAGCGTACGCTGGTTCAAAGGCCGCCAGTGTTTAACAAACACTATCAGTGTTGTGGCATACGACAGCCTCAAATGCCACCGCTTTGAATTCCAGAGGCTGGTGTTGGACGGAATTTAAGTGGTTAAAAAATTTACGTAGCCTCTATTTCGAGGCTACACCGCTTTTACCCTGCGGCCTATCCCTATACGTCAACCTACTGGTTTAAACTGCCAACGTAGTGCCGGTATAGGCATTGTTCATCATCTTTCTTGTTTTTCCTCTGTTTCGAACTTACTTTCCTTAATTTATTTATTTATTATACTTGTGTTTAAACTTCTTTTAAGTGTTTTTACATACTTTATATGTATCATACGTGATATATCAATACATATAACACCTTATAATTATCATACTCTATGATTTCCTATCTTCTATACATTATAATACATATAAGGAGTTTTAGGATGAGATATTACCTTGTTTAGGCTGTTATGGTGATACTATACTCCTTCCTTTGGTTTAACATGAGCCTATATTAATAGAAACATAGTTTAAGCTAATGTTTAATACTTGAACTAATTTAGAACGAATTTTTATTTACCTTGCTTTGTTGATTTCCTAAGCTTGTATTATGTTGTTGTTGGAGCTATTCTATGGAGTTGTGTTTGTGTGTGTTTTATGGTGTAAATGAAGGATGAATCTGGCTGCTCAAAGGGTGATTTAATTGTCTTGTTCTTTGTTTATTAATGTTAGGTATTTGTAGGAAAAGAAGGTAGCTTTCCCAAAGTAGTTTTAGCTAAAATGGAACAAATTTCTTTCCCATATACAACTTGTTTTGTCTTGTTTTCCTTTGCATTAATTATGCTGCTTATGTAGGAAATATTGATTGGTTTGGTGTGTTAAATTTGTGGACTTGGTGGAGCAAATTTGGGACAAGTTGCATCAAAATTTCGGCTGAAGAAAATTTGCACAATTTCCATCCCTATATGTCCCTTTCCGCTGAATGCATATGTATATATTAATATAATATTATTTAATTAATTAATTATCTTAGCTTTAAGGTAGTTTATTAAGTTAAATGGGTACAAATGTCAGTTATTTAAGAGTTTTATTTCAAAAAAAATTATTTAAAGCTTTTAATAATGACTGTATATGTGTGTCTTTAAGTATGTGTTGTTACGTATAGAGAAGAATTCAAAATGAAGAGAATGAGAAAATGTGAAAAGAAAATTAAAAAAATGTAAGGGAGATAGGATGAATGGAAATACAAAAACAAAAAGAAGATGATGAATTTATAGCTAACAACTGTGTAAGGAGTGGGCAAAAATATAAACTTGTGTGAAAAGTCAATTTTGCTGATCCAAATGACATGTATGATAAATACTTATTCGATAATATTTTTAGATGAAAATTCACATATTATCGATATTAAATATTCTGAACACTGTGGTATACATAGAATCTTAGTTTAAGGCTTTTACTCTTCGGCTTTTATACATGCTATCGTAAATTATATTTTATCTATTTAAAAGTTTTGTTTGGTGGTATTTTGATAAATTAATAATTATATTTCCCTTAATTTGACTTTATCATAAATTTATAAGGTTTGACATTACATATGAATTCATTACTATCTATAGATTTATTCTAAAGTTTTTATTAGATTTAGAAAATTAATATTTATTTTATATTTGTTACTTTGTTCGTTTTACTAATTATAAGTTACTAGGTTAGATCAGAATTTTAGTTTCTATAGACTCATAATCATTTAACTTAAAGGTATTGATATGTTTAGAATATTAAAACTTAGGTTCTTAAATATTAAATACTTTTCTTCATTCTTTCATTTACTTTATTTCAAACATTCTGTATTTTTAAAGTCTTATTGATAAGGATTTTTTATTCTAATTTGTTTATACTTAAAATTTAAATCGCAAAAAATTTGGAATGATTTCTAATATTTTTATTATAATTCTTTTATGATTCTACATTTTATTTATAATATTTATTATAATCAGGTTATGTAAAATTAAAGGGGTTACATCACGGGTATCATCATGCTCATGATGAATGCCCTGAATTTGTTTTTCTTGTTTTTCACTTGTTTAATTTTTCTAACTTAAATTATTTAACTACTTGTTTTACATTTCATATCTCAACATCATCATACAAATTCGTTTTCATGTCTAGCTAACACACTTAATCATATTTTTACTTCATATTTCCTTAAATCATTTCATTGAACACTTGATATACTCATGCATATATATATGTCTAGAGTTTATGTCATGCCCCGGAGGGTACCCTAAATGTGGCACTCCGCCGCATATAATATTAAAGCTAATGAATGTGTAAGAACCCGCTATCACCCCTATATTTGAAATAGGAGATAACGGTTCCCCAACCACATATAACCCTAAGATTACATGTAAGGTTGCATAAAGGAATTGTTTGAGGAATTGTTTATCTAATTCCATAAATATATTATACAATGGGAGACATAAATTTTTTTTTTTTTTTAACCTTAAGCAAAGCAATACTACCACACATTTTGGCAAAGGAAACCACTCAACTTCTAATTAGCTAAATACACACATATATGTACATATTGCAT
This sequence comes from Combretum micranthum, assembly GCA_024138025.1. Classification (NCBI taxonomy): domain Eukaryota; kingdom Viridiplantae; phylum Streptophyta; class Magnoliopsida; order Myrtales; family Combretaceae; genus Combretum; species Combretum micranthum. The sequence continues at coordinate 91,831 of JAMXBD010002728.1, read as the reverse complement.
CCAAAGGCTTCTTACAAGCCTTAATCAAACTCCTCAAAACACAACCAACTAACACTATAATTACATTATCAACCAAAAAGAATCACATCTAATCTATTACATTCATAGGGGTCCATTGAGTCCATGGTCATCTCTAATCCTCCAACCCATCAAGAAAATCTTCAAAGTCAGTTCCGTACCCCATACTCGTATAGAACTCATCGGAGTCATCACCTGAAATGGATAAAATATGAGCCAAAGGCCCAGTACACAAGTAACGAATACAAAATGCGAAGTGGATCACACATTCTTAGGCTAAATGCATCATGCAACAATCACTTGTTTATTATTAAGTCTTTAGTTAGTAAAACAACACGGGAGTATTCAAACTCCGGACAACAAGGATCTAGTATTACGTCCGCCTCCCTGAGTGGTCCCTACTGTTCATACAGACTAGGCAGCCCCACCTTCCGGCGTAGCCGTTATACTAGGGGATCCTGAGTAACGCATCACGACTCAGGGGGTTGATATGAGCAGCTCGGATACTCATATCTCCTAAACAATTCTATCCATTAACGAGAAAGTACCCTGCCCCCAATCTGAGCAGGGTGCCGCTCTCCGAACCAGATTCAACGACAAACAACGACAATCAACACTTATATATCAATAGTATTTTCTTATTTTAAAGTAGTTTGATTTCGATGCCTACCTTAGCAAAGAGACAAGCAAGTTACTGCGTACCTGAGATAGCTCGGAGTTAACGGGGTTGACTGGGCGAGGATCTATCACTGTTTAATCAATATTAAATTCACACTTAGCTTAAGCACTAATTAACTAGTATAAAATATAAATATATCAAAGAAATCCAAATAATTTAATACAAAGTCATTATAAAGCATTTAAGCATCCTATTATATCCTAGATCACTTAACAAATACGTAATTGATCATATATCAAACTTCGGAAAATTTTAAAGAAAGTTTTAAGAATTCAAAAGCACAGGGGATACGCTGGCACTCAACGCTGGCGGCTTTGAGCCGTTGTTCAACACCATGAAAAACAACACTGCCAACGCTGGCAGCGCTCAAGGGTACGCCGGCTGCCTTCATCCTACGCCGACGGCTTTGAGCCGGTGTAGAATGAAAACCCAAAATTTTTCAAAACGTCCAGAGAGGTGCAAGTCGTCCGCTTACCCAGATACGCTGGCAGCTTTAACATATACGCCGGTGGCTTTGATTCTCAGTAGCCGGCGTACAATGTGAAAGGATGAACGCCGGTTGACTTTTCTGGCGAAAGCCGGTGATGTTTGATCGGCCTTAAGAAATTTGATTCTGTAGGCTTTCAACACCACCTCTAGGCTGGCGGCGTAGAAACCCCAGATGCTGGCGTACGTTTAAATTTTAGCTTATATGAAAATTGTTTTTGAATTCCCCTGTTTTAATATAACTTTGTTCATTTTTCAAAAATCTTCCAAACTAAATTCAAACTTTCCAAAGCTTGTTATAGGATCCAAACACTATCCTAACAACATGTATCCTACTTCTAAGCATCAAAACTCTAATCTCACTTCCAATTCACAACTCACTACTCAATCCTTCAATCTCCCATAACATTCATCCCCTCACAACAACACTCCTATAAGATACAAATTACCACTCCATTAATCACATAATCTCATCCAAACTATCATCAATGCATCAAATCAATCCCACACCAATTATCACCTCAAAATCATATCTATTCTAACATTTACAAAAAATTCAATATAGAACATAAAAATAAAAGATAAAGTTTGTATTAAACTCACATGATTGAATCTTGGCTTGGAATGATATTCAAATCCTAAAGCTTGTAATAAGTCTTGGCTTAGGGTTAAAGATTTTGGGATGAGAAAGGAAGGAAGAAAGAAAGAAAGAAAGAAGATGAAAATTCGTATGAAAATAGGGCTGCCCAAAAAGGAAGGCTTAACTTGTCCAATTAGAATCATTTGTCATCCAAATCTTACCATTAGGGGTATATTTGTACTAGGTTTAATTTGGGAAAATTTCAAATGCATTTGGGTTGAATTTTAAGCTTAAAAAGTGGGTTTAAAATTGGCCAAAATTTCTGTCATACATCTAAACAATTCAAGAGTAAATTACTAAATTCTAAACATAACACATGCATATTAATTTGAGAAAGACACACACATTCATTACACTATACACACATTTATAGATATCAAACAATAATATTAATTTCATAATACTATTCACATATAAAATAACACATTCACTAATTATATTAACTAAGCACACACATATATATTTTTCATTCCAATAACACTTTAGTATGCAATTTAAGGAATTCATGGCTATTTCAGAATGACAACCTTAGTCATGCAGGAGCTTCGATATCACATGCAAGATGTGCTTCTAAAATAGTAGGAGACTCACAGGGGTATTACATTTAAGTAGATAATAAAAGCAAGCAAGAACTTATATAAATAAACATAAGATTTTCATAATAATATCCTTACATCATCTTAGGGGCATTCCCCCACTTTAGAAGTCTATCAACAAAATAATAGCTATTACAACACAAGCTTACTATAGAGATTTTCTTAGAAGCCTATATTCAAAACTTAAATACATAAAGCTTCTCCCAAAAACTCCTAGTGGCTTAATCTCGGACTTGACATACGGGGCTCCTTGGGGCCAACCAAAGGTAATCGTACTGTAACAAAAAGCTATAAGGGTATAAGCAAATCTAGCTTAGTGAGATAATTCCATCTATAAGACATTTCCATAATTCAAACAAGTATTTAATCAAGCATATGAGAATGCACCAATCATATGAATAAACAAAATACACATGATTAACCGAAAATCAAGTGCAGCATGGATTTTACGCCTCCATATCGAAGGTTGGGAGGTTACAGGCTCATACGACCATCAATATTTGCAGATTTACCAGCTCCTACTTGTCCTGTAGACTTTCTGGCTTTTACTAGCCCATGTAGACTTTCCGGCTCCTACCAACCACCACTACCATTTCCTCGTTTCCCCACACGAAGAATAGTAGTGAAACAAATGTGACTCACAAGTATGATATGCATGAATTGATTTCAATATATATTTAACCAAGTAATGTTTAGTTCAAGTTAAAGGCGATCAACACAATTTTCATCATATCAATACAAGAATCACAATTTATTTATCAAACCTTCTTGCGATATTCTTAAATTATATTCAATCAATCATAATTCTAAGTCACATAACAATTATTCATCTTATCTTTTCTTAAGTGCTAGTGCTAGTGCTACTACTTACAAGCACAAAACAAGGAAATGTATCTTAGTAAAGGATTAACTCACTCCATGTCGGTAGATCCTAATTGAAGTAATCCTCCGGAAAAGTGATCTCGGGTCCTTCTCTACCTAAACAAGATGAAATACCCAAAATGAGTCTTTCATGAAATCTCTATTCTTGAAGATTCTAAACTTTTCTTAAAATGCGGTAAAATCGTATAAGAGGAAATTCCAACTTAAAATGGCCATAACTTGCTCATTTTAACTCGGAATTTTGCATATAATATATCGTTTTCTACCTATTTGAAAAGATCTATCTATTTATAAACTTTTTCATCAAACTAAGTCATTTAGGTTCCGAAAAAGTGGCGGACAGATTCACACGAATTTTTATAAACTTATTTTTCTTCTTTTATCCAAAGCTCATTTTGAAGAGATAGGTAATATAATAGCTTGTAAAACCTTTGGAATGTATATTCATATATTTATTGACTCATAACAAATGTATGTTAATGAAGTTGTCTCAATTTATGAAAAAGTAAAGTCTTTAAAGATTTTGAAACTTGAGAACTTTTGAAATATTCATTTTGCTTTGAAAATATCTTAAGTTATTTATAATGAGTATTTCTTTTCTTTTCCTAAATTTTATTTTCGTAATCTCTTTAAATTCCTAAGGAATGATTTTTATTTCTTAAGCTTAGCTCCCAACACTTTTTTAATGTAATAACACTTCTATATTTAGAGAAATAATTTCTTGATTTTTTTTTTAGATCATTTTATTTTAATGAAAAGAATCTTTATCATTTGAAGAAAAGTGAAGTTGTTGTAAAATCTTTGTTTACTTCAAAATGTCTTTTCTTTGTCATGTATGTTTATAAAATTTCTTATGAACTCTTCTAAGTTTGTTTAAGATGACTTCCTCCTTTTATTTTTAGAAAAGAATTTTTATTTTAAGAAAATATTTCCTCATTTATTTTGTTTGAGACAAAAATCATTATGTTCATGCATGAATATGAAGCATAAAGTTATGGAAACATAAATAAACATAATAACTTGAAAGAATAAGCTAATAAGAAAATAAATCAAGTATTGGAACCTTAGCTTCATCAAAGTATCCCGGGACTAAGAAAAGACTAGTTCCAAAAGAAAAAGAAAATGTTTTGACTTGATGAGGACAAGTCTAAGACTAAAAAGACTAGTCGTAAAAATGACATGAAAGTAAATAAATTTCAAGAAAAGTAAATAAATTGCAAAACAATGAGCTTATATACTCTAAATAATACATATAGCTATATAGACATATTAGATAGTTATAAACATAAAAGCAACATAAAGGAATTTGATGATGAACAAAAACAAAGTATGAACCTATTGTTGCTTTTTTTAACCTTCATGGTTTAGAAAACACAACTAAGCTCATACTAAGAAGATGAACATAAAGAAAACTTGAAGAAAATTTACCTAAAGGAACTAAACTAGAGAGAACTTCTTGAGAGGAAATTCTTGTAGAAATTTGATAGAGTAACTTTAGTAGAAGAAAGGTGTGAAAGAAGTGGAAGTAAGAGGGGGTATTTATAGGAAAATGTGGGAGATAGTTTGTGTTAATTAAATAAATGAAAAATAAAACAAATTGAGAAGAAAGAGGGAGGGGCCGGTGCTACTTTAGTGAAGAGAGGGAGAGAAAATTTATTTTTTTGTATTTTTGTTAATTAAAAGTAAGATATGAAAGATGTGAAGTTGTATTGGAAATGAAAATGTGTAAGAAATAGAGGTATGGGTTGTAAGAGTAGGTTGTAAGAAAAAATAGAAATAGATAAATAGTGTAGAATAGTAGTAAATAGTGTAATGTAAAGTAGACATGAGAAATTAAGTACCGGTAGTAAGAAAATACGCGTATAAATGCGATATCTGATTTTTTTAACTACCGAAAAATTATGAAATTGATATTTTTGAAAATCTTATATTTTTATGAATCTAACGGTATATTTGGAATATTTTTACTATTCTGAGATCCTGGACACGTTTTTCAAGAACTGTGCTAATCGGGTTTAAAACGAGTCGCGGTTTTACTAAACTGATCTTTTAAAACTTCCTTGGATAATTACGAACTATTCTACTCACTAAACTCTTTCTTACTCTCTTAGGGTTTCTTAAATGGGTATGCCGAACTTAAGTAGTTACGGTAAACTAGGGTTTTGTTGACTTTAGAAATCCGGTTGACTTCTAATTAGGGTTTAAGCTTTAATTTGAATTCAAAACTTCGGGGGTTTACAGTTTAACATATATGTTCATGTATTACTAACTTATCATTTTTTATCATAAGCTCTACATCTATCTAGCATTAATTCAACATTTACATACATATACAAAAATCAAAGCAAAGAAAACAACTAACTTACCTAGTTGTGTAGCTTCTACTAACTTAATTCTTAACTCATATCTTGTTTTCTATCTTTAATTTGTACTTGAATTTAAGATTTTAGAGTTAATTTATTGAAAGAAAAAAGAAGAGGAAGTGAAGAAGAAAGAAGAAATGTAGAGAGAGGGAAAAGAGAAAAAGAATGGAAGAGAAAGAAAAGAGAAGAAGGCATGTGGGAAAAGGAAAAATGAAAGGAAAAAGGGATAAAGATTAAAGGAAAATGTAAAGATATTTATGATTAAGGGTTTTAGATTTAAATCTTTTAGATAATTATTTTCTATAGAAATATTAGAAAATAATTTAAGAATATATATATTAGAAATTAATAGTTTGAATGAAAATCTAACTTAAAAGTTAATTTATAAAAATCTGATATTTAATTTGAGCTTGTGCTTAATAACTAATATTTCTAAACATGCAAATGAATTCAAAACTTATGGGGATTAAGAAAATAGAAGTTAAACTAAAATTTAATTGTTTAGAAATTTGCAAAACATTTAAATTGAATGTTTTAGAATTTGGGATTTGAAGTGAAAAGAAAATGGGTTATCATTGTAAAATTGGAAGAGATTATGAAATTTGATTTTGTTGGAATAGATAAGTAAAACAAATAGACATTTAAAAGAGATATTTGAAATCTTAATTTCAATTTAATCTATTTACTAATATAATCATGTTAAATTATCTAGTCTTACTCTATTATTTACTTGTTTTATTTATTTAAACTATCTAAATTCTTTTTCTAACTTAGAGAGGTGAGGATTTAAGGTATTTTAGGACATGTAAAAGCCAAAGACAACACTATGAATATAGTCTTGCAAAGCTATAGCAATAAAATAACTCTAAAGATTTTGTAATGTTATGGTTGTGTACATTTAACTGATCTAGAGGTGTGGTAGACCTTGAAACTTGTGACAAATATGCTTCAAGGATTACTAATATTACCAATACTACTACTATTACTACTTTAACACTTGTATATTGCATCACACTACTATTTATTTTGAGTTTTACATACTAATATTTATGCTATATATATATATTTTCAAATTCAATATCTACCCTCTACCCATACATTTCTATTTTAGGGGAAAAATAACATTTTAAAATTTAATTACGAAAATGTTATTAGGATGAAAATAGTCCTAGCTTTAAGCAATTTGAACTTGTCTCTTAAAGAAATGATGTCACACCCCAAAGGGTACCCTAAATGTAACAGTCCGCCGCATGCTAAACGAGACTTAAGAATCACTAGCATAGTCATTCAGAAGTCTTGTGTTAGTATACAAGGTGTTCTCTTACGACAATCGAATACGTAAACAATTGGAGATAGATAGTTTAATTTGATAGGATAAGCATAAAAATATAAACCATAGATATCTCAGGATTAGTTACAAAGCATTAAGGGGCATTCCCCAACGACACATAAGTCTAGGTATTATCTTTTAGGTAAAACTCGATCGTTCTAGGTTCACTAATAAAGATTATACAAAACCAATCGTAAACTTCTAAGGAGATAACTCCTAGTCTCGCATTACCTGAATTGGCTAGGTTCGAGGACGAAGCCATATGTACGGGAACCGCAATAGAAAGAAACTGTGGGGGTATAAGCTATGCTAGCTTAGTGAGTTTCACTTCCAAAATTAAATGCTCAACAAGTAATATATATCAAGCAAGTTATATTAACAACCATATGAAATGCACAAGCATGTGAGCATACAATACATAAGACTTTCCGAAAATCTTATGTTGAATGGATTTACGCCCTCCATTCGGGGTTAAGTGTTTCAAGCTCATACGACCATAGATTTCAATTTTTCTCATTTATATTGTGGTTGATACAGGTGCCCACCCATACACATTTTCAATTCGACCATTACGCCAACATTCGAGTTTACAGGCCCCTCGTTGCCTAGCTATTATGCCTTCTTCCCACAAAGGTATAATAACCTATGCAATGTGACTCACAGATGATATGCATGGCCAATTTGATTATAAGATCATGGCATATTAATTTAATAATTTATAGGCGATCATAGATATGGCAGGCACTTCAATTCTACACTAAATCATACAGTATAAGTGTAGAAACCCAATTTTTGCCCAATTAATTAAGGGTTAAATTTATGAAGTTAATTAAACAGAATTTCATTTTTGTTTAATTAAACTCAATTTTCCAAAAGCCTTAATTAAGTATTGATGAAGTTGGCTAAATGATCAAGGCACAGGCCAAATGGCCTGTTGGTTAAATACATTGACCCAAACACACACTCAAGCTCAAGGACACAGGTTCAAACCCTAGCAAAGACAAATTTTTGCCTTGTTATCATCTCATTATTTTTGCCTTTTCATCTTTTTCAAAGTGACTTTTTGCCTTACTTTGCATCAATTTTTAACTGACAAAACATCATTAATTGTTGAAATTGATGATGCCATTGCAAAGTAGTTATGGAATATGAAAGATTAGTGCACAATTCATGTGTAAAAACAACCAAAAGTCACAAAATTCGTGCTAAAAAAAATTGAAAAAAATGCAATTTGTGAGACTTCAATTGTCCATTAATGAGAATTGATGAAATTGGACAATTAATCTACCCACATTGAATGATTTGATGAAGAATATGAAAGATTAATCATCAATTCATCAGTTTGAAACAAATTAATCACGAATTTTCGAATTAAATTCGTGAAAATAAAGAGGCAAAAATCGATTCGTTTTCGAAACTATACGAAACGTAAAATTGAGCTTGCAACCTATAAATAGGGGGTCCTAGGATCAAAAGGCATAAGTCAATTTCGAAGAAACACACACATAACAATATCAATTCGAAGTTTTCGAATTTAGGATGTAGAATTCGAATTTTTCAAATTCGAAGTGATTGGATCAGATTTGATTCAAATTGAGTGTTTTAGGAATGTTAGAAACTTGATTTTGATGTTTTAGTATGCTTAGATTTGCTCGAATTGATCAAATTAATCTCTGCAAATTTTTTTTTATTTTTTTACTGACGCCGCCGTACGATCACCACCGGAGCCGCCCCTTGCCGTCGTTCTGAGTGCACGCCACCGCCACCAGGAGCACCGCTGTCGCACCAGGAGTCGGGCCGACAAACTCCCAGCCACCGAAGACCACCGGAGCTGACGGAATCCGCCCCGAAAGGTCGCATAATCGTTTCTTTGCCCGATCGGATCGGATCCGACCCGAAATTTGACCCGAAAATCCGAAGTCCAACCCGCCCTGATCAACGGTCAACGGTCCAACGGTCAGCCCCGATCAGACGGCTCAGATTCAATCAAGCAGATCAGACGGTCCAGATTTGATCAAGCGGATCAGCGGCCCAGATTCAATCATCCAGATCAGACGGTCCAGATTTGATCAAGCAGATCAGCGGCTCAGATTCAATCAAGCAGATCGGACAGTCCAGATTTGATCAAGCAGATCAGCGGCCCAGATTTCATCAAGCAGATCAGGCGGTCCAGATTTGATCAAGCAGATCAGACGGTCCAGATTTCATCAAGCAGATTAACGCCCCAGATCGAGTCAACGAAATCAATGATCAGGATCAGTCAGCACGATCAATGATCCAGATCTCCTCCGCTTCATCCAACGGTCCAGGTCAATCCGTATTATTTTATTATTATTTTATTATATAATTAATTTCTGAAAATAGGAAAAAAATAATAAAAAATTCAAAAAATTCAAAAAATTTAGAAAAATTCAGAAAAATCCAGAAAAATCAAAATAATTATTTTTCATATAAATTTATTTTTTCGATATTTTTTTAATATTTTTGAATATTTTTAATATGTATTTATACATAAATTGCCTTAGAAATGCATATTTAATGCATGAAAAATAATTTTAATATATTGTAAAGTATTCTGAATATGTTGTGAATTTATGTGATGATTTAAAAAAAATAAATAAAAATAAAATAAAAATAAAAAAATAATAATAATAAATAAACAAAATAAATAAAAATGATAAAATCGGATTTTTAAAACCAAATTTTTTTTAAAAAAAATGATTTTTTGGACTTAGAAAAATTATTTCATAAAATAAAAAATCAATTGATTAGATCATAGGATCATCAAAAATGGTTTTCACAAAAATTTTAAAATTTAATGAATTTAAAATGAGAAAAGTTCAAAAACATAAAATTGATCAACAAATTAAAGTTCTTTTTAAAAGAACTACGTTTTATCTGATCTCGATTAGCGAGTACGTAGGCACCTCCGGGACGACAATAAAAAATGAAAAAATATTTTTTGTTTACCATTTTGGTTAAATTTTTTAGCAATAAAAATGAATAAAAGCACATAAAAATAAAAAAAAATGAATAATGTGATTTGTAAATATTTTTATTTTTGAGCATATAAAGGATAGATTATAAATTTAAAATTCCGAAAGTGGTAACCGATTTGGTTTTAATAGGTTAGCCCCCGAATCCATGATATCTGGTTTTAAAAGTCGATTTTTCAAATCAAATTTTCGCAGACTAGTAGCTAAGTTAGGATCAACCGACCCATTGATCCTAGCTTTTGTTTTTTTCCCGATTTATATCGGGTGGCGACTCTAAATCATTTTCAAAAATTTAAAATTTCTCTTAACCCCTAGTCGAGGATTCATGTTAAATGGGTTCGGGTTTAATGTGAATCGGGTTAAGAGAAATGAACCAGATAGTGGGAAAAATCCAGGCTAGACAGCTTGGCGACTCCACTGGGGACTACTAAATTTTTTTTTTTTAAAAAAAAGAGAGGGCTAGCCACTTAGGAATTTTAAATTTTAAATTTATCCTTGCTCAATTTTTGTGAATATATGATTCTTTGTATATTATATTGAATAATTGTTTTATAAATATATACTAACCTTGCAAGTATGTAAAATAGAAAGCAAAAGCTGATTGTTTGTTTATTTATTTGCATTTGCATTTGCATAAATTGTGTGCTAGATATGGTCGACCCAGGCGTCTTAAGAGCCTAAGCGAGGAGCTCGAAGTAAGGTCCGGGGGCTGTGGTTTCCACCCTCTAGATCAAGAAATGACTCCCACTCCGGTTTAGCCTTATATCTGCTAAATCGGGGACCTATAGAACCTCACCAAATCATGCATTCATTAACATGGGATTTTGACCAAACTTTTCAAAAAAATGGAGTTTATTTCCTTCCAAAAAATGTTTTTTTTCAAAAATAAAAAAATTTTCAAAAAAGTCCACCAAATTTTTTTAAAAAATGTGGAGTTGTTTCTTTCCTAAAAAAGGAAGTTTTCAAAAATCAAACATTTTTTTTAGTAAATAAAATTTTAGATTGAGATGGTTTTTAAACCTTTATTTTTTAAAAAAAATTTAATACCACTTCAAGTAAAGTTTTTTTGTCATTATCCCCATTGGCATGGATAGTGACTAATTTCTTTTTTCTCAAATGGAGTCTTAATTAATTTTGTTTTTTTTTTTTAAAAAAAGAAGATTTTCAAAAAATGATTTTCATCAATTCCAACAAAACTTTTTCACCAAAACTTTCAGGGTCCTTATCTCCATTTATATGGATAGTAACCAAATTTTTTTAAAAAATGGAGTTTTTTTTTTGCTTTAAAAAAAAAAGGTTTTCAAAAAAAAAATAATTTTTCATCAACTCTAGCAAAATTTTTTTCATTATCCCAATTGCATCTGTATGCTTGCATCTTTGCATCTTTTTAAGAAAAAAAATAAAATAAAATAAAAAATGTGTACAGTAGACTTGTAAATACTCATAGAGAAATTTGTCCACCTATAGTTATAGGTCCTCTCCAATCAAAATTACCTTTGTCATATGTATTCCTCTCCCTTGTCTTCAGGATAATCATCCCTGTAAAAATCAACCCCCATTTGAATTTCCTTCTAAAAGAAAAAAGGGAGTCTTTTTTGTTCCACTATTCTTGTAAAATAATTTTTGCCTTAAAGAAAAAAGAAAAAAATGAATTATTTTTGTAAATATCCTTTTTCCACTTTAGGATAAATAATCATTTTCAAACATTCTTTTTTGTAAATATCCATCAACAACTTTCTTTTTTTTGAAGATTTTTTAAAATAAAAAGTGAGAACAAAAAGTTGTTATCTAAAAAAAAAAAAAAAAAGAGAATAAAAGTTTTTCAAACTTCTCCAACAATTTTTTTAGGAAAAAAAAATGAAAATTGTTTTCCAACAAATGAGAAAGAGAATAAAGGTTATTTTCAAAAAATAAAAAAATAAAAAATTAGAAAAGGAAAATTGCCAACAGAAAAAGAATGTTTCAAAATTGTTACCCCAATGATCATTCATTTTAAGCTAAAGGCAAATGAAATCAAAACTAGGGGGCAACCAGAAAGACTTGATTCATTGCCAATAGGGACATTTGTTAAGTTTAATCTCCAAGAGATAAACCCAAGATAAAAGGGGGCATTTAGTTATAAATCCTGAGGCAATAAAAAAATGGATGATTGAAAACCCAAAAATTCTCATTAAATAATTGCTAGGATGAAAAGAGGCAAACTTAATCCCAAACAACCCTACACACTAAGAGTGGAGTGAATTGTGAGAGATAAAATAGACTCATTCCTTAAAGGAGGTCTAGTTTGAATTTGATACATAGGTCAAAATGACATTAGGCATTCATTTCAAAGTCCTAAACACATTATCCTTTGTTAACCCATTTGAGCCTATTAAGGAAGAATTTTTTAAAATTAAGCCTGTCAAGAACCACCCTACATTAGGGTACCCCACAACGGGGCAATTTGGAGGTCAGGGTCATTATAAGGAGAAAAAGGATTAACTTGTATGCACTTGCCTAGTTGCATCAATTCAAGAGTAGTCAATTGACATAAATAAATCATTTCCTTTGAAAGGAAGAAGAGTTTCTATCCCAAACCATACACAATCCATATACTTTGAGCTATAAGCCATCCAATGGAAAAAATACAAATCACCTTGCAAAAGAAGAAGAAAAAAGGGATGCATGAATAAAGTGCCAAAAAAAAATGGAAAAAAAAAAATGAAGAATAGCCAAGCAAGGTGATTAAACCAAGAAGTTAGAAGCATATGCTTAAAGCTCAAGGCCCATCAAAACACAAGGTCCAAAATTTATATCATGGACCACCCACAATTCCACCCTGATGGAAGACAATCACACAAGGTGATCATACCCAAACACTGGGGGCACATGATCAAAGTTCAAGGCCCATCAAACACAAGGTCCAAAATTTATATCATGGACCCACCCACAATTCCACCCTGATGGAAGACAATCACACAAGGTGATCATACCCAAACACTGGGGCACATGCTCAAAGTTCAAAGCCCATCAAAACACAAGTCCAAAATCTATATTATGGGCCCATCCACAATTCCACCTTTAGAGACTCTTTGGATCAAAGGAGTTGATTTATTAATGCTCTTGAAACTAGGAATAAGTGCATATTCAAGTTTCCTTAAGGGTTCTTGACTTGTAAACCCAGGATGTATTGAAAAAAAAAAAGCCTTTATGAAATATCTCTTTTTGATTAAAGCCAACAACCAAAAGCCCACATTACAGTCCAAAAAAACCTAATAGATTGACCAAAGTGTGTCACTTGCAAGCCGGACCATAATTTTTGGAATCCGAGTCAAATGTGTGAAAATAAGCCTAAGAGAGTGTAAGGAAGTCCTCTTTGATTAGGTAACTTAAAATAAGATAACCAACCTTGGTGTAAGAATCATCCCAGGGGCATGAAATCATTTGCCCCAATTTAAAGAAGTCTGCCTAGGGTTAGGAATTAATTGCCCCAAAGTTGGAAACAATGCCCAATTTTCAAATTAATGTCCTAAAAGAAAAACTTTGCCCCAATGATTAAAATTTTTCAATAAAAGACCTTAGGTGGTTAATAGTAAGCCTTAGGCTAAAAAAAAATGAGTGATCAATGGGGCAAACCCTATTTATGATTATTTTTACCTGTTGGTAACTTTAAAAAAAAAAGTTGAATTCAAAAAGAAAAAAAGGAAACTTTTTACCTTTAAAAGGTCCAAGAAAAGAAGGAATTTCTTCAAAAAAAAAAAGGTTTTTTCCAAATATCTGAAAAGTAATAAAAAAAAAGTAAAAAAAAAAAGAGAAAATAAGTTTTCTTCATTAAAAGTAAAAAAAAAAATTGCCTTTGGTTTAAATTTTTAAAATAAAAGAATAAAAAAAACTTTGCAAAAATGCAAAAAAAAAATTAAAAAAAAAAATTCAGGCTACGGTTTTCAAAACTTGATTTTCAAGTTTGTGTTTAAGTTTTAGGGTCACCTGCTCAAAGGAGCGCCATCCTATTTGTTTAAGTTTTAGGATCGATTGCTCAAAAAAGCGTCATCCTGTCTGTTTAAGTATTAGGGTCACCGCTCAAAGGAGCATCATCCTACCTTTCAATCTTTATGATTATATGCCCAAAGGAGCATCATCCTATTTCTTCAGCATCATGATAGTCTGCTCAAGGGAGCGTTGTCTTTTTTTTCAATCTTTAGGATCATATGAGCTTCATCCTATTCCTCAAATTGAGAATCGCCAACTCAAGAAAGTGTTGTGCTGCCTTGTCAAGTTGTAAGTTTTAGGCCAGCTCAAGGAGCGCCTTAACAAGTCGAGTGTCAGCTCGAGAAGCGCACTAATGTTAAAACCAAACGAGTTCATAAGGTACATTTGAATCAAGTTTCCAAAGTTTTCAAGAAAAGCTTGAAGTCCATCCGAGTCTTCCAAGAAGAAAGAAAAACTTGAAGCCCATCCAAGTTTTCAAACCAAGTCTTCCAAAAAAAAAAAAAGAGAAAGAAAAACTTGAAGCCCATCCAAGTTTTCAAACCAAGTTTTCCAAAAAAGAAAAACTTGAAGCCCATCCAAGTTTTCAAACCAAGTTTTCCAAAAAAAAGAAAACTTGAAGCCATCCAAGTTTCAAAAAAAAAAAATGCTTGAAGCCCATCCAAGTCTCCCAAAAAAGAAAAAAGTCTGAAGCCTATTCGAGTTTTCCAAAAAAGAAAAAACCAAGTCCCTAAGTGGATCAGAAAAAAACCAGTTCCCCAAGTGGATCAGAAAAACCAAGTCCCTAAGCGGATCAGAAAAACCAAGTCCCTCAGCGGATCAGAAAAAACCAGTTCCCAAGTGGATCAGAAAAAAAAACCAAGTCCCCAAGTGGACTGAAAATTCATAAATCCCCTCAGTCTAGACTCGACAGATAGTTTAGCACTGACCAAATTCAAAATCCATCCTTTAGAGATGGTGACCCAAATTCAAAATCCATCCTTTAGAGATGGTGACCAAATACAAAATCCATCCTTTAGAGATGGTGACCAAATACAAAATCCATCCTTTAGAGATGGTGACCAATACAAAATCCATCCTTTAGAGATGGTGACCAAATTCAAAATCCATCCTTTTGAGATGGTGACCAAATACAAATCCATCCTTTAAAGATGGTGACCAAATTCAAAATTCATCCACTAAAGATGGTGACCAAATACAAAATCCATCCTTTAGAGATGGTGACCAAATTCAAAATCCATCCTTTAGAGATGGTGACCAAATACAAAATCCATCCTTTAGAGATGGTGACCAAATACAAAATCCATCCTTTAGAGATGGTGACCAAATACAAAATCCATCCTTTTGAGATGGTGACCAAATTCAAAATCCATCCTTTTGAGATGGTGACCAAATACAAAATCCATCCTTTAGAGATGGTGACCAAATTCAAAATCCATCCTTTAGAGATGGTGACCCAAATACAAAATCCATCCTTTAGAGATGGTGACCAAATTCAAAATCCATCCTTTAGAGATGGTGACCCAAATTCAAAATCCATTTAGAGATGGTGACCAAATTCAAAATCCATCCTTTTGAGATGGTGACCAAATACAAAATCCATCCTTTAAAGATGGTGACCCAAATTCAAAATTCATCCACTAAAGATGGTGACCAAATACAAAATCCATCCTTTAGAGATGGTGACCAAATTCAAAATCCATCCTTTAGAGATGGTGACCAAATACAAAATCCATCCTTTAGAGATGGTGACCAAATTCAAAATCCATCCTTTTGAGATGGTGACCAAATACAAAATCCATCCTTTAGAGATGGTGACCAAATACAAAATCCATCATTTAGAGATGGTGACCAAATTCAAAATCCATCCTTTAGAGATGGTGACCCAAATTCAAAATCCATCTTTAGAGATGGTGACCAAATTCAAATGTAAACCCGGGAATTTTTCACATTAGTATCCGACTTCATAATAGATTATATAAACTAGATAATAGATTTAGATTCTTAGTGAAGTCTAATAATAGGCTAATATCTAGATTTTGGATGAATGAAAGATTTAGGAATCGAATAAAGAGATTCTTTAACCCTAATTAATACCGAAAACGAAATCTTGTGTCCTGAATAACTAATTCAAGATATGATCTTTTATCTAGACCCGAAATCTAGTATACTAATAGATTTAAATAGAAAATGTGAATATAAAGATTAAATGATTGTTTTGATCTCGATAATGATACAGAATTAGAATAACGAGTAGTAATGAGTTATATTTAGATTTAAACCCTAATTTTGAGATTCCTAGTTAAATTTAAAAGCTACTAATAAGAATTTATGTTTAGTATCAAAACTAAATATATAAATATAGTTTAGTTTCAGTATTAAGCTCAATTTTGCGTAAATGATCATATATGCTTATAACTAGAAAACGATGATCCGAAAAGGAACTATCAAGATTTTAAATACACAACGAAAATATAAACTGTTGAATAACTCAAAATCTAAACTTCAAATAAATAATTGGATCACGCTTTTGTTCTAAACCGAGTTTTCTTAAGCTATCGGAGCCTGAAACAAAAATTGACCCAATGAGCTTAAGAAATCCAAATCGCGGGAGATAAAAATATACGAATAATTAACTACGTATATATATAACCTAAATTTGTATTATTTGGAAATCTAAGTGTTTTGTATAAATCTATAAGCATATTTTTGTATGAAAACTTCCAAATATTAACCGTATAACCCGTATAATTAACTCAAACTTTAATTAAATAAATAAACTAATATATATATATGTGTCTCGGCTGGAATTCGGTGCAGATTGTGGAGGAAGAAGGAGGCGCCGGAATGAGCTCAATAATTCACCAAATACTTCAACTAAAGCAACCTAATAACCAATGGGATAATGCCAGCTTAAGTCTACATTAATTGCAAGGAAAACAACAGCTGAATGAAGGTCATTTTGGAGGAAGATTCGGATGAAAGTAGCAACCGAAGTCCTCTTTACTCCCTCTATATATATGTGTATTTAATAGTCTTAATGAGTAAACAAACAAACTCCATAAGTCTTACACTCCTCCAGCATGAAAATACATCCAAACAACACTCAATTCGAACTGAAAACCAAGAACAAACAGAACATAAAACATAAATTCGGATCAAAAGAAAAACAAAGCCAAAACCCTCAAAAACGAGCTCAAAGGTAAGTGGACTTGATTTAAAGGATTTTCGTTCAAAGATATGATTTGTAACTGACTTAAAATCATCTTAGGAACTTAATAAAAACAAACACGAGCTTCGGATTGCACTCAACAAGCTCCAACGAGGTAAAACTTCAAAACCTAGTTTTACTTTCACAAAATCGAGATCTATTTATTTATGTGTTTAAACGTGTTAAAAGTTGTTGTATATCTTTATATATGATGTATAAACTCTTAGAAGTAGTTTAAGTAAGTTTCTAACGTGTAAAAACCAAAGAAAAAGAATCGAACCGAGGAGGAAGATGATGAACAGTGCAACGCTGCCTCAAGGCCGGCAGTGTAAACGATGTACGCGGCGGCTTACATGGATAGGCCGGCCGCTTACAGGCGGCTTACACTTAAACAGAGGCTACGTAAAATAATTTTCACGCAAAATTCGACGTAAGCCGGTTACCTGGAGATCTACGCCGGCGGCGTAGGGCCGGCGTACGTTGTAAGCTGGCAGCGTTCAACACCGGTGTACTCGATATGAAATTTTCTTTAAAAATAATTCTACACCGGCATCTGGGAATTTAGGCCGGCGGCCTTGAGCCGGCTTACAGCTAAAATTTTGTAACGAAAGCTTTTCTGACCTAAACCGAATATATATATATATATATATATATAATATCTACTAAGTATGTATATATGTTTGTTATATAAATATGTATTAGGTAGTGACTTTAATACAAGTATTTAAGTCTATTTAAGATTAATATCTATTAACTTTTGAAACCCTAGAACTAAGAAAATATTTAGAGTATTATTAGTCTAATACTTGTTTTAACAAAATAAAATATATAAGAATGGAAATTGAAATAAGTTAATTTCTTGAGCAATGTGACTTCTAAAAATAACTAAACAATTATGTGAGATAAAATAGGAAAATCCCGACGAAACTAAGTATTAATATCGAGTCTAGGACACAAGGCACATGTAGGAATTTAGCTAGATGATATTGATGAATATTTTGTTTTAAATAGGTGAATTTGACTCATTAGAGGATCTACCAATGGACTAATACGACTGAGTCGGTATGAGCAGGTGAGTAATTCAGTCATATTGTACTGGTTATGGTTGTAAATAGCCAAATATGTAATGCAAGATAATCCAATGGGTGTTTGTGGAAATTATGATATGACCTGATTGTATGATTGCTAAAATATCTTTATACAAGCGATAACGCAATGGTTGGTGATGTGCAGTAGTATATTGATGATTGTGTGTAATGTATGGTCACCCGAATTTGATTAAGAATTATGGACTTAACCAAATAATCTGGACATGCATTGCACGAATGGCATTATTGCATATTGGTTGTGACAGCCTGCTACGCATTAATATTTCGGATCTCTGTTTTTGCTTGGTTGATCCAATGTGAGTCTCCCAAGGTTCTCTTTGGTCTGGCGGTCCTATGAGGAACTAAAAGGCACGAAGAACGTCGCCCGTAGAATCGCTTTGAAATGATTAATACTTAGGGAGTTTCTAAGGGGATTGCAGGAGATGGTTTGTGGAAGCCTATATTCAAGTGACAACATTAAACGAGAAATCGTTGATTCTCCTGTGTACTTAGTCTCTCCTGGGCAGCAAGTCATTGAGTTTTTGTTCTTCAACCATTAAAAGAGGGCGCAAATCTTTTTCTGTTTGGATTCTAGATCATCTAAACTTGTATCTGTGCATATGGCTGAGTGATTGCATTGCATATGATTGGTTAATGATGTTGTGACGTATGGTATGTCTGGTTATTCACTGAGCTGTGGTTTCGCTCATACTCCTCAGTCTTTTCAGGTTCACTTTACGTCCCTGGTTAGTTACATCCAGGAATATGGCTCCGGTAAGGGCTTTGAAGCTAGAAGTCTACAGATCTATTTTAGTTTGATGGTTATGTACTATTAGAGTAGAATATTTAGTTGTATACTTCAATAGAGATATATGGTTCGTAATAGTTTGTAATGGTTATTCACTAAATCATTTCTCTCATATATTTGTTTTTCTTATCAAGCAACTTAAAAGATCCTGTTATTTTGAAAACCTGATTCTCTGAAGGTAATCTAGTGATAATATTCAAGTGTAACTTGTTTATTACTACTAGGGTACCCTCGGGGCGTGACAGAAAATCCATCCTTTAGAGATGGTGACCCAAATTCAAAATCCATCCTTTAGAGATGGTGACCAAATACAAAATCCATCCTTTAGAGATGGTGACCAAATTCAAAATCCATCTTTGGAGATGGTGACCAAATACAAAATCCATCCACTAAAGATGGTGATCAAGACAAAATTCAGAAATCCATCTACTCAAGATGGTGATAAATTCAGAAATCCATTTACTAAAGATGGTGATCAAGACATAATTCAGAAATTCATCCACTCAAGATGGTGATCAAGACAGAATTCAGAAATCCATCCATTCCAGATGGTGACCAAGACCAAATGACCAAACCAAAGCCCAGGTCCGGCAAATGACCAAATTAAAGCCATAGGTCCGGCAAATGACTAAATTAAAGCCCATAGGTCCGACAGATGACCTAGCAGTATTCTAAAATCTAGACCCGACAGATGACCTAGCAGTATTCTAAAATCTAGACCCGACAGATGGTCTATTAGTCTTTTTAGTCTAGACCCGACAGATGGTCTATCAGTCTTTTTAGTCTAGGCCCGACAGATGGCTTATCATTTTTCTAAAATCTAGACCCGACAGATGGTTATCAGTCTTTTTAATCTTAGACAGATGGTCTATCAGTCTTTTTAGTCTAGGCCCGATAGATGGCCTATCATTTTTCTAAATCTAGACTCGACAAATGGTCTATCAGTTTTTTAGTCTAGGCCTGACAGATGGCCTATCATTTTTCTAAATCTAGACCCGACATATGGTCTATCAGTTTTTTAGTCTAGGCCGAGATGGCCTATCATTTTTCTAAATCTAGACCCAACAGATGGTCTATCAGTTTTTTAGTCTAGGCCCGACAGATGGCCTATTTTTCTAAATCTAGACCCGACAGTGGTCTATCAGATTTTTAGTCTAGGCCCAACAGATGGCCTATCATTTTTCAAAATCTAGACCCGACAGATGGTCTACCAGTTTTCTAAATCTAGGTCCGACAGTTGACCTAGCAAATCTCAAAATCTAGACCTGACAGATGGTCTATCATCCTAGGCTCGACAGATGGCTTATAATTTTCCTAAACCTAGACCCGACAGACGGTCTATCAGTCTAGGCCGACAGATGGCTATCGTATTCAAAATCTAGACCCGACAGATGGTCTATCAGTTTTCTAAGTCTAGGTTCGACAGTTGACCTAGCAAATCTCAAAATCTAGACCCAACAGATGGTCTATCAGTTTTCTAAGTCTAGGTCCGACAGTTGACCTAGCAAATCTCAAAATCTAGACCCGACAGATGGTCTATCAGTTTTCTAAGTCTAGGTCCGACAGTTGACCTAGCAAATCTCAAAGTCTAAACTCGACAGGTGGTTTAGCACAAGATAAAAATCTCTTTGTTGAAAATAAAGGCTAAGCAAAATTGGTTATCGTTTGTCTTTGTGGCAAAAGTTTTGTTCAAACTTTACCACAAAGAGGGGCAGCTGTAGACACCCAATTTTTGCCCAATTAATTAAGGGTTAAATTTATAAAGTTAATTAAACAGAATCTTCATTTTTGTTTAATTAAACTCATTTTTCCAAAAGCCTTAATTAAGTATTGATGAAGTTGGCTAAATGATCAAGGCACAGGCCAAATGGCCTGTTGGTTAAATACATTGACCAAACACACACTCAAGCTCAAGGACACAGGTTCAAACCTAGCAAAGACAAATTTTTGCCTTTTTATCATCTCATTATTTTTGCCTTTTCTCTTTTCAAAGTGACTTTTTGCCTTACTTTGCATCAATTTTTAACTGACAAAACATCATTAATTGTTGAAATTGATGATGCCATTGCAAGTAGTTATGGAATATGAAAGATTAGTGCCAATTCATGTGTAAAAAAACCCAAAAGTCACAAAATTCGTGCTAAAAAAAATTGAAAAAATGCAATTTGTGAGACTTCAATTGTCCATTAATGAGAATTGATGAAATTGGACAATTAATCTACCACATTGAATGATTTGATGAAGAATATGAAAGATTAATCATCAATTCATCAATTTGAAACAAATTAATCACGAATTTTCGAATTAAATTCGTGAAAATAAAGAGGCAAAAATCGATTGTTTTCGAACTGTACGAAACATAAAATTGAGCTTGCAACCTATAAATAGGGGGTCCTAGGATCAAAAGAACAAGTCAATTTCGAAGAAACACACACATAACAATATCAATTCGAAGTTTTCGAATTTAGGATGTAGAATTCGAATTTTTCAAATTCGAAGTGATTGGATCAGATTTGATTAAATTGAGTGTTTTTGGAATGTTAGAAACTTGATTTTGATGTTTTGTGTGCTTAGATTTGCTCGAATTGATCAATTAATCTGCAAATTTTTTTTTAATTTTTTTACGACGCCGCCGTACGATCACCACGGAGCGCCCTTGCCGCCGTTCTGAGTGCACGCCATACCACCAGGAGCACCGCTGTCGCCAGGAGTCGGGCCGACAAACTCCAGCCCGAAGACCACGGAGCTGACGGAATCCGCCCCAAAAGGTCGCGTAATCGTCTTCTTCGCCCGATCGGATCGGATCGACCCGAAATTTGACCCGAAAAATCCGAAGTCGAACCCGCCCCTGGTCAACGGTCAACGGTCAGCCACGATCAGACGGCTCAGATTCAATCAAGCAGATCAGACGGTCCAGATTTGATCAAGCGGATCAGCGGCCCAGATTCAATCATCCAGATCAGACGGTCCATATTTGATCAAGCAGATCGCGGTCAGATTCAATCAAGCAGATCGGACGGTCCATATTTGATCAAGCAGATCGACGGCCCAGATTTCATCAAAACAGATCAGACGACCAGATTTCATCAAGCAGATTAACGCCCCAGATCGAGTCAACGAAATCAAACGATCAGGATCAGTCAGCACGATACGATCCAGATCTCTCGCTTCATCAACGGTCAGGTCAATCGTATTATTTTATTATATATTAATTTCTGAAAATAGGAAAAAAATAGTAAAAATTCATAAAAAATTCAAAAATCCAGAAAAATCAAAATAATTATTTTTCATATAATTTATTTTTTTTTGATTTTTTTTAATATTTTTGAATATTTTTAATATGTATTTATAGATAAATTACCTTAGAAATGCATATTTAATGCATGAAATAATTTCAATATATTGTAAGTATTCTGAATATGTTGTGAATTTGTGTTGATTTTAAAAAATAATAATATAAAAAAATAAAAATAAAAAATAAAAAAAATAATTATAATAAATAAAAAAATAAATAAAAATGATAAAATCGGATTTTTAAAACCATTTAAAAAAAAAATGATTTTTTGGACTTAGAAAAATATTTTTTATAAAATAAAAAATCAATTGATTAGATCATAGGATCATCAAAAAATGGTTTTCACAAAAATTTTAAATTTAATGAATTTAAAATGAGAAAAGTTCAAAAATTATAATATTGATCACAAATTAAAGTTCTTTTAAAAGAACTACGTTTTATGATCTCGATTAGCGAGTACGTAGGCACCTCCGGGGCGATAATAAAAAATGAAAAAATATTTTTTTTGGTTTACATTTTGGTTAAATTTTTAGCAATAAAATGAATAAAAGCACATAAAATAAAAAAATGAATAATGTGATTTGTAAATATTTTTATTTTTGGCATTAAAAGGATAGATTATAAAATTAAATTCCGAAAGTGGTAACTGATTTGGTTTTAATAGGTTAGCCCTGAATCCATGATTATGGTTTTTAAAAGTCGATTTTCAAATCAAATTTTCGCAGACTAGTAGCTAAGTTAGGATCAACCGACCCATTGATCTAGCTTTTGTTTTTTTCCGATTTATATCGGGTGGCGACTCTAAATCATTTTCAAAAATTTTAAAATTTCTCTTAACCCTAGTCGAGGATTCATGTTAATGGGTTCGGGTTTATGTGAATCGGGTTAGGAGAAATGAACCAGATAGTAGGAAAAATCCAGGTCGACAATAAGCTCATTTCGATATTTTATCATCGATTCCCAAGTTAGAATCACATACACACAATAATTTTTGTCTTGCCCTAATTCTAATGCCACTAATGTTACAAGCACAATCACAAGCATATAATTTAAGATAGTGAGCTCAAACACCTATGGTCTCCGGTCTCTAATGGTAGTGACCAGAAACATGAATTTCCCTGATTCTAAAATCACCTAAACGAAAAAATACCCTTATGAGTATTTATACCATAACTAATTCCAAACTTTTCAATTAAAACTCTTTAATTCGTAATTTCCGTGGTAATTGGAAATTCCAACTTAAACAGCCATAACTTGGTCATTTGAACTCAGAATTTCGCAAATAAGCTATCGATTTCTATCTACTTCGAAAGATCTATCTATTTATGATGTTATTACTAAATTTGAAAACATTTAGGTCTCAAAATGTTTTGGATCAGATCTGATTAGTAGCTAGAATTTGAAATTCCGAAATTGTTTTGCGAAATTTGCATTATTTCTAACAAGTAGATTTATATACATGCAATATCTACAAGTTATGATCATGAATGTTATGATATGAGCTATCTACATGTAATTCCTTAATGATTTTTAATTAAAAGGAATTTTCAAAAACTTTCACTTTGCAATAATGTCATGAACATTTGTTTGAGAAAACTAGCTTTACTCCTTTGAAAATCATGCATATTTTTACTACGTTGAGGCCTTGATAACCTATACCTAATACCTTCATTTAAAGGTTGGAAAACAGATGTTTTAAAATGAGTTTTGCCTAGTGACGATTTTTGCACAATTTTTGGAAAGGAAAATATTGTTTGATCTTAGTTGGAAAACCTTTCCTTTGTTTTAAGTTTCTACTTTGATAAAACACATTTACTCTTATAAAAATCAAATCTTAATACTTCTATTCCATAAGGCTTTATTTTTCCATTAAAATACTCATTTTGACATTTGGAAATAGGTGTTTAAATAGGGATCATTTTTAGATTCAAATTTTGAAAAATTGTTTTTGAGATTGTTTCTTGTGAAAAACTCATTTAATCTTTCTAAAACTAAGTCCTAGTCAAACCTACTCCCTAAGGCTTCCATTTTTTTTTTAATAAAACTCTTGTTTTAGGATTGAAAACTAAGTGCTTTCTTGGCATTTCACCCTAGATACGAATTTCTACATTTTTGTTGGAGTTGAATCATAGATCTAACTTAACTTTTGTAATCATTTTCTTGTTTTGAAAATTTCTCTTAGTAAAAGCATGATCAACTTATAAAAATCACTACTTTATGATACTTATTACCTAGGCCCTTCATTTTACATGTAAAATCTTTATTTTGAAGTTGAAAATATGTTTTCTAAATGGTTCTTTTCTAAGATCCGAAATTTTAAAATCACTTTTTGATAGAAACAAAATGGATCTTGAGTTTTGATCAACACTTTACTAAGACTGTCATGTAGTAAGTCCTTCATGCATGTAAAACAATTGGCTATGTTATTTTAACTACTCTAAACAAATAGATCTACTATACTACTCATGTTATGAATGTAATGCAACAATGACAATATGTAGATGGGAGTAAAAATGAGAATATATGCACAAAATTTCTATTTGAGCAACATATAACAATGATATAGCAAAATACTTAGTATATTTACTTTAATAGTAAGATCTACACATTGTGATGGTAAGGATATCATATTCTAGTGTTTCCACATCCTTAGCATAAAGCTCATGGGGATTTTTGGTGGAACCACGCATGTATGACCTTGCCATTACATGTTTTATGGTGGTAAGGTCAAGATCTATTACCTATTTAGCGTTTTGGTGAAGGAAACTTGAAGAAAACAAAAGTGTGTGTGTGTGTCTTGTGGGAGGGGGTCACATCACAAGAGGGGAGGAGAGCAAGAGAAATTTGCTTTCCAAAGTTTGATCTTTTTGAAAAAGAAGTGAAAGTGAAAAGTGAAAGGTGAAAAAGATATTATATAGGAAATGAATTTAAGGTTTTGTATGATTATTTAATAAAAGAAAAACAAAAAAATTGTGGGCTATTGTAAGGAAATGATGTAAAATTGTAAGAATAGGTTGTAAGGATATAAGAATAGGGTATGGGTGGTTGTACTTGATGAATAGTGTGAAAGAAAGCAAAAAGTTGATTAGAAAATTAAATTATAGTAATGAAAATACGATAAAAAGGTTATAACCGTAACTTTTATAACTCGAAAAATCATATAACTGATATATTTAGAAATATTATGAAATTACGAATCTAACGGTACTAATATCATATATTTAATATCCCAAGCCCGGACATGCTTTTTAAGATTTATATTGATCGGGCTCAAAATAGGTCGAAAATCCACTCATATGATATTGTTAAGTATTCTAATATTAATACAAGCTAACCTATACTTCTCACTCATTTTTCGACTTCTTGATTTGAGAAAACGGGATTGCGGATCTAACTGCTAGGGTTTCCTGAAGTTTCGTTGACTTAGGGTTTCTGGTTGACTTTCTAATTTAAGGTTTTACTTGGAGTTAACTTGTTTCCAATCTTCCGGGGTTTCATTCTTGGCATTGGTGGGCATAGGGTTTCCAGGTCGATTGGTAGAGGTATCCTTTTAGGTTTCGGTTTCCAGTTTTAAGTTTTTTTTGAAATCGAACTCAGGTTTGCTAGGAAAACGATGGTTTACAGATGAGTTTAGGAAGGAATAAAATAAAAAATTTAATAAGATATAAATAAATATAAAAATTAAAATTAATGCAAAAAAGTAAAAAAAAAAATATTTATACTATTTTACATGTGAGAAGAAATTAGTTGTTATCTATTTACAATATTTAATAGTGAAAAGGAAATAAATAATCTTACTTAAAATAAATACAAAAATGTCATTAAGACGAAAATAATCCAAGATTTAGGCTTTTTAAACTCGCCTCTTGGAAAAAAAAGTTTGTAAATGGTCAAGCTTATCTCTTAAAGAGACGAGTTTAATATACCTACAATAAGTGCTTTTAAAAAATTAACGCAAAAGTACAAAAAAAATTAAATAATAAAAAATGTTCATAAAATTATCCATATGAATAGAAATTAATTATTATCTTCTCACAGTATTTAATGTTCCATTGATAACAAGACACTAAATAAATATAACTTTAAAACATGTTTATTTGCTTTATATAGAGTACCACCAAAAGATCACTCCCACTTCTAAATAATGAGTTCTTTTTTGCTTTAACACATTCCACTTGAATTGTTTAGAGCCGAAAAGAAGTAGTACCTTCTTTAGAGCCAAAAAGAAGCCATATATTGTTTAGAAGTGAATTTGACCTTTTGATGACACTCTATATAGAGCAAATAAACATATTTTAAAAATATATTCATTTAGTATGTTGTTATTAATGACATATTAAATGCTACGAATAGATAATAATTATTTTATTTACATGAAAAATAGTATAAACATTTAAAATATTTACATTTTTGAATTTTTTTTTTTTCTTTTTATTTTATATTATTCATGTCTTAGTAATTTTTTTTAATATCTGGCTAAACTTATCTCTTGAAAAGACAGGGTTAGTATGTTTCTACCAACCTCATCTGTTGAAGAGATGAGTTCACAAGTTTAGGTTGCTTAATCTATTTGGATTGGTTAATTTTTATTCGTATCTTACCGTATTTGGTCTAAATCTGTAAGGACTGGGCCTATCTAATTGCCAAAATTAGACATGCCAAATCCCCCAACCACGCATAATACCTAAGTATTATAAAACACTCAAGTATTATAAGTAAGGTTGTCCATAAAGAAGATGTATGTATTGACTATTTATTTAAACCTGCGATAACGTCATATAACCTTTACATAAAACTACTCAATACATGAGTAGGTCGACTTTATATAAAAATTAGAAGAACCTTAGTGTCAACAAGTGACACTTCAAAAGATACAAAACTTGTTTACGAACAAGCATAAGAAACAAGCTTAAAATCTTATTTTACAAACCAAGGCTTTAATAACAAGCCTATAACAAAAATACATTTCATCTTCAAAGTCTCTAAGAAAACTTGAACAAAACATCTTGGTTTGCACACGAGTTTCCTAGCCGTCCCACTCCTCTAAGAAGACCTCCTAATCTGTCTTGTAACCCATATCATCATAGCAATCATCATCAACACTACTTGCAAGGTAGCAACATAAGCCAAAGGCCAGTATGCAATAACACAAATTAATACAAAGTGGCAAGCACACTTAAGATAAATCCAATAAAACAATCAATAATTTAGTTATCTTTGATTAAGTGAGTAAAATAACATTGGAGTATTTAAACTTCGATTTCAATCTCGGGAATCTAGGGGTCCTAAGTAACAACAGTTGCTCAAGGGATTGTTATAGGCAGTTGGAATACCTATAACTCTTATACCTAAAACAGAGTAGTAATCTCATTTAGGGTTAACAGCCGTTACAATTTTAATTAACTTAATCGATAATGTCATCTAGTTCAACTGGTCCCATAAATGTGAACTAAAACATATTATTTTATCTTAAGAATATGCAAACGTTACCCAGATACCATTCACCCTCTCGATTACCTACTTAGCCACTCAAGAATCACCATTGCATCATGGTAAAATGTCATTGTCTCATGACAATGTGGTCAAAGCGCCTAACTACCATATCATTACATCATGACAATGTTGCCGCTGCTCGAACTAGATTCAACGGCGAAAAGCACAACTGATTTAAAATAATCTTTAATTCATCTTTGATTAAGTTCATTTAGGATATGCCTAACTTAATAACCATCAAGCAACCTATTGCGTACCTAAGATATTCTTAACAAAGATCGGTAACTAGACTCAATGGTGTAGGAAAATCTGATAAAAGAAATTGCATCATAAGGACTTTAACATAAAACTTAAGAAAAACCACATTTACTTCATCTTACCTTCCAAATAAAACTCATTCAAAACATAACATATCATACATTTATACATATATACATACGTCGCTTTAATATCATTAATCCTTAAAAGCATCATTACTTATTTTATTTTATTTTATAATATATATATATATTTAAGGAAATAGGGCAACATCGATCACAACCATGATTGAGACCGTGATCTTAATCGCACCTTTGATTACGCCTGTGATCAAGAGAGGAAAACCAACACATGTAACCCGAGCCTACCCAAGTCTTGACCACGCCCACGATCATTAAAAAAATTTTTCATCCCAAGCTTGACAAAGAGCACTTTACACCCATGACATTTGGAATTGTAAGGTTTTCAAAAGACCCAAGGCTACCAAGGGCTAAGTCACGATTGTGATTCTTGAATTTTTACAAAACCATACATATATGAAATCAATCATGCCCATGACAAGTCAATTTTTTACAAACCCAAGACTAACTAAACCTTGGTCATGCCCATGATTTTTGAAAAGCTATGAAAATCAAATTTCAAATTCAATTGTCGTGTCAGTGATTTTTGTCCTAATGCTTGCAAAACATGTTCCCTGTTTTTCAACTTTTGAAAATCCTACTTAACACACTTAAACCATCTTATAAACTTCAAAATCATCATTTCCACTCACTTCACATTCATATAAACATGTCCCAACCATCTCATCATCAACAACATTTATTACCCTAACTACATCATTAATTCATTCATTTACATCAAACAACATAACTACCACCACATACTTATCATCACCACATCAAGAACTCATTCAATACCACAATTGTACTTAGATCACTAACATAACATTCAATTCACCAAGTAATCACTATAGCATAAAAACTCACATTCTTGTAAAATTTAAACAAACAAATAATCACAAGAACAAGCAAATCATTTACCTTAAGAAGCTTTAACTTGAGACTTGAGTCTTGGGAAAGAATTCTTGGCAAATTTAGGCAAGAAAAATTTGAATTAAAAGATGGAATGGGATGGAACAAAGGCACTGTTCATTTGTTCTTTTTTGGCTTGTGAAATTTTGCAAAGAGGAGCTTTGAAATTATCCTTTAATTTTGACTTTGGTGGCAGATTTTTAAGGGAAAGAAAAGTGAAGGCTTGGTCTTTGTTTAATGTTTATTGGTTTTCATTTTAGGCTTCTAAAAATTTGCTAAGGCTTAGTTTGAATTAAGTTGGATTTTCTTTTGAAAAACTTAAGCTTTACATGCATAAAATTAACAAGCAATATATATATCAAATTACACTAACACACTATATTCTATTCAACTTAACATTTAACAAAATTTGATAACTTAAAAAAATCAACACACACACACACACACACATATATATATATTTTAATTTTTATAGGAAAGTTAGGCTATTTCAAAATCTGTATCTTATCTGTTTAATCTATTCATGAGTAAAAATGCCTTTTTTTTTAATTTGTATTTGTTTCCTAATAATTATCTATTTGAAATCGACAAAAATAAGATGTCAAAACGACCGGAAACAAGTGAAACAAAAGACGTTGAATTAGGATTATTTTTATTCTAGTGGTATTTTCATAATTATTTTTAAAATATTATTATTTTCATTTTTTCTTAATCCCATTTAATGTGTTATTAATAAGAACATATTAAATAAGTATAATTTAAAAACATGTCGATCTCTTTTATATAGAGTACTACCAAAAAAATAATGCCACTTCTAAACAATATGAAATTTCTTTTTATTTCATAACTCTAAAAAAGATTACTCAATACACAAGCGTACACCCATTTGAGTTTACACATTAAGAATTTGGGACACAATAGGTGCGGATAGGTAATACAAAATAAAAGGAAACTAAGAAGACTATTAGTCTATGATATAAAAAGTTCATAATAAGATGGTGTAAAAATATAAGTCAAAAGTGCTGTACATCGATTATTTATAATCCGGTCTCAAGAGCCTTAATGTCAGTGCCGCGTATATATTGTTATAATTGATTTGAAACAAACAAATAAATAAATCAATAAAATCCAGAAAGGCACATTGAAATGTTACTCCAAACGATTGAGTTATTCCATGCCCCGAATCTAGAAGGTATATGATCCAGGTATATTCCTGCCCTAGCAAAAACATACAAGAATCCTCTTTTTGTGCACTCGAATATATTTTCTTACCTATTGAGTGCAAGAAAAATAAGGTCCTCAAATGGCGGAGGAAAAATAAAAAAATAAAAAAAACATGGCAGAGCAAATGCCCGATGGATACGTGCGAATATGTCTAGCAATCCAAATAAGAGGGATGTGATTACAATTTACATAGTAGTCCACTATTAGAGGTTTCAAAAAGAAAAGAAGTCCTACATTTATTTAAAAATGAGATTGTTTTTTAGTGGTACTTTTTATAGAGCAAATAGACATGTTTTTAAACTATTTATTTAGTGTATTTGTAAGGATACACTATCATCCCTATAATAAAAACGGTGATAATAGCTCCTCAACCACATATAATCTACATTATTATATGTAAGGTTATCCTAGAAGAACTGTTTAAAGAATTATTTGCCTAAACCCTCTGTACTTATCTACAAATTTGGAAACCATTGATTTTTAAAACTTGTAATAAAAACACAACATCACATTCATCATATATTACAGGAGAAACAAATTTAAGATAAACATATAGCTAAGTTTAGATATTACAAACAAAGGTTTCTTATAAGCTTTATACAAAAGCCACAAAAGGTAATTCAACCTATAACATCAAATGTAAATATTAAAAGATTTCATAACCAATCTATTAAAATAGGAATTCCATCCTGGTCTATGGTCATATCTAGTCCCTCAGGTCATTTAGGAAATCCTCAAAGTCGGTACCATAACCCATATTCGCGTAAAACTCATCTTGATTGTCACTTGAAATATTAAAATATGAGCTAAAGGCCCAGTACATAAGTAACGAATACAACTGTGAAATAATCCACAAATGCTTAAACTAAATGCAAATGCAACAGTCATTAGATTATTAGTTAATCTTTAATTAGCCAAACGATACTAGAGCATTCAAACTCTGAACAATAGGGATATATGAAAAACCTGAGTAACGATCACGACACTCAGGGGTTGATATAAGTAGCTCGGATACTCATATTTCTAGATAATTTTATCCAAAACGAAAAAGTAATCTCATTTAGGGTTCTCAGCCGTTTCTCGACTTTACTTAACTCAATCCATAATATCATCTAATTCAAGTGTTCCCATAAACATGGAATTAAATCATATTACATCCTTTCAAGAATAAGCAAGTATTATATCGATACCGAATACCCTATCAATTACCCACTGAATCACTTATGAAAATCATTTTAAAATGACAAGGGTTATCTAAGCGCCTAAAACTACCATACCCCGAATTTGAGCCGGGTACTGCTCTCCGAACCAGATTCAACGGTATAAAAGAATTCATCCAAGAAATTATTAAATTTTCCTAATTTAAAGTAATTTTAAAGGATGCCTATCCTAAACAAAGAATCAAGCAAGTTACTGTGTACCTGAATTAGCTCAAGAACTAATAAGGTCAGCCGAACGATGATCTATCATTGTACAAAGAAAATATTGAATTTCTTACTTTGTTCAAGCACAACTCAACTAGTTTCAAACATAACCAATCAAAGAAATTCAAATAAATTATTACAACGTCATAACATAGCATTTAAACATCATATAATATCATACGATACTCAACAAATATTCAGTTGATTATATATCAAGCTTTGGAAAAATATTGGAGGAAGTTTTTGAAAATGGAAACTACAGGGGACACGCCGGCCTTCAACGCTGGCAGCATTGGTCCGGTGTACTCTGCACTAAAAACTCAACGCTTTCCATCGCTGACAGCATTCAACAATACACGGGCCGCATTGTGGTTTATGCCGGCAGTTTTGAGCGTGTAGACTGCAACTCAAATTTTTCAAAATTTTCAAGAGTTCCACGGGGATGGTTCACGCTTATGGATACCCCAACACCGATAGTGTTGCCGTGTACGTTGAAAGCATTGACACCTACGTCGGCTACATTGGGATGGTGTACATTGCAACATAGATTTTTCGAAAAAAAATTCGTAGACCTCCCTGTTTTGAAAAACAAAATTTTTACCACATTTCTCATCTCCAAACTTCCTCCAAACACATTTCTAACACCATACTTCAACCTATATGTATCCTAACTCCTTTTAATACACACAATCTTCACTTTGAACTCATTAAACATCTATATTTACCATTTCAAACAAAATTCTTCATTCAACCATTCATTACAAAATTAACTACTCAAAACCATCTCTACTCTACTCATTCCCAACACCATTTACTCAAAACACTACATATTACTTACTTAGCACAAATATCAACTTATAAACCATTAAGACATTCGTTCAATACCTAACTAACACATGCATATCATCAAAATTCATATTAACATGAAACTCATATTCTAAACTAACCTTGAACTATCAAATATGTTCTTAACATAACAAACACATACCTTTAGAATCTCGGACTTGTCTTTATGGTCTTGCCACAAGGAAATGAAGGTCTTGCTTAAGAAAAATGTAGGAAATGTTAGGACTTGGGTTGGTGAGCTTTGGAAGACAAAAAATGATGTTTTTGGCT
The DNA here is from genome assembly GCA_024138025.1 of Combretum micranthum. Classification (NCBI taxonomy): domain Eukaryota; kingdom Viridiplantae; phylum Streptophyta; class Magnoliopsida; order Myrtales; family Combretaceae; genus Combretum; species Combretum micranthum. The sequence goes on along the minus strand of JAMXBD010002728.1, from coordinate 58,927 downwards.
TCTCTTTTGGGTTACTTTGGCTTGTCTGATTTTTCACACAAATTTTACACAAATTAGACTTGATAATTATCCAAATATTGACTTTTGTGCCTGCAAAAAATATGGGCTTTAATTGGCTTGGGTTTGGGCATAATTGTTTTGCCTTTAATTAATGCAATTAAGGCTTATTTGGGTCCAATTTTTTTTGCTCGAAGTAGAATTATGTATTAAACATATTTAACTTGTTTTAAACAAATTTTCATACGCTTCACTACATATATAAATTTATAAACTCAATATTTAATTACATTAAGATATATCAATATTTAAACACACTAACACAACACATATATCATATACTAGCATACATCATATTCATCATGCTTTATAATCATGTATAAATTCAGTAACAAATTTATAAAATATAAATTGAGAAATTCATGCCTATTCGTATGGAAAATGATATTAACATTTAATACTTTTTACTTTTTTATATTTTTAAATTAATTTTTATTTTAAATTTATTTTTATCTTATTAATTTTTTTTATTCTAGGCCATACTTGTCTCTTCAAGAGATAAGGTAGGTGTGATTCTACCAATTTCGTCTCTTGAAGAGACGAATTTAAATTGCCCAAATTGAGACTATTTTCGTTTTAGTGGCATTTTTTGTAATTAAATATTAAATTATTATTTTTTTCCTTTTCCCTATGTTTTACGTCCTCTCTCTTTCCTTCCTTCTCTTACGTCACACATCACAATTACGAAAAAATATTTTAAAGATAATACATACCATATGTATATACATTGATATGTGTCAAACAATTATTGAAACTTATAGCACATTCACTTAGCATAGATAGTTATCTATTCCCTCCTTGCTTAACGTAAAGCTGTTATTAGGGTGTCTACTTGAAGAGTGACAATTCATAATAAATTGCTATTACGTAAAATAATGAATATCAATTCATATCCCCACCTCTATGAATTGCTATTGAATCATTATTTTTCAACTTTGTCATAAAAAAATACCACATATACAATTATCATTATTTATGATAAATACATGGGACATTATAGATATTTTACTTTTACTCTAATAATTACTTGCTTTATTTTTTATACCAAGTGAACATTGTAATAGTTATTACAACCCTATTATATTTTCTTTGAATTGAAATTCTATTCCCTCCTTATTCCATACGACGAACTGAACGAGCCATTATTAGGGTTGTAGAGGAGAGAGGAATAAGAAAATGAAAAAAAAAAAGTAATACACAACATATAATATTCATCTTGGTAAAAAAAGTAATACACGAACGTATAATATGACCAATAGGTGATGTTGATAACTAAATTTTATAATTACCTCAAGCCCTTCCTCATTTGAATGATAAAAAATTTGATAGAAACACTGATGTGCTATTGAAATTCTATCTTATAAGACCAAACACTTATTCATACTACTAGTGGAGAATAGATTTAAGCAAACACGCACAATATTTACGAGTAGCCAAGAAAAATTTATTATTCCTTTGCTTTTCTTACTTTGTTCCCATAGATAGCTTATCAGTTGGTTGATTATGTACAATAAGCATGCCGAAGTTATGATGACTTGTGCATGGATGTTATAGGTAAAGGCATGGGATAAGTTGTGATCCTTCATAGTGGATGGCATAGACTAGCTCGTAACTAATTTAAGCTCGATCCTATGGTCAAAACTTATTGAAGATCCATTCCTTTGGTTTTATCTTAATCCATAATGGGTCTTGATATAATAGAATCAAAATCTACTAAGTGGTGAGAAAACTTAGGCTATGTTGAATCATAAATAGGTTTCCAATCTAAATGCTTCCTTAAGAATTTCTTTTATGAAAGCACAACTTATGGTTACATTGCCATCAGTGGTTATGAGCCTTTTAAGGATTGCATTGATTTACAATAAAAAAGAGATTATGAATTTTTTTCCTCTTCCCTTTTTTTTTGGGTTGGGGGGAGGAGTTGCTATTTTCCAAATGGGCTCAAGTTTAATGGAATAATGCCATGAGAAGTAAGGATGAGCAGGTATGGGATAGGTAGGGTATGAAGTACTACCTATAACCTATCTTATATCCATAACCTATCCTGTGGCACTTTCTACCCACCTTATACCTTGTAAGATACAAGGTACCTTGTAGAACTTATAGATTTTTCTACGGAATCTCTATTATAGTATTTGGTATGAATTCATGCAATATGAAAAATTTACTTGATTTTCATATATTCACTATTAATAACATGCAGAAATGAATTTTGAAAGCAATCTATTAATATCACAAATTATCCTATATGCGGAATTTGCTTATGCGTAAAATTTGAAACCCATAACATATACATTTAAAACCTGTTTATGTGATATTAAACAAAATTGTAGAACTTGCACTAAATTCCAAAATTAAAAACTTTGAAGTTATTTAGATATTCTAATCAAGTCTTAGAAAATAAACAAAATTTTTATATAATATGAAAGTTCAAGCACATACATACAATTGTAATTCTTCTAAAATAAAAATAATAAATTATTCTAAGATAAAATAGTACAAATTCTTCAGTAATAAAAATTTATAGAAGATATGTAATCCCCCTAATTTTATAAACCTAAAGATATTAATACAAAGATATGTAATATAGAGCTTTTAAGAGTTTTGAGAAGAAGTTGCAAATTCACTCCCAATATATATATATATATATATATTGGTAAATTAAAGTATTCCATTAAATAGTTAGCACAAAGTCATTCAATAAATTGTAAAACATTTCAAAGAATTTCTAAATCATATAAGATATGAATATCCACGTATGGCATCCAATTTCGAAACTAACTGGTGGGAAATCCTAAAACGTCTAATAAAGATCCTTAAAAATATATATATAATAATAACAATGGGAAGAAAAAAAATAATAATATATTCAATAATTAAATAAATTAGCTTATTAATAAAAATAAATAAATAAAACATGTATAAATGCACGATCTATTTAATTGCAAGTGGAAATTACTATTTAATAGTTTTGATGGCTGACAAAACTTTAGATACAAGTCCAATAAATTTTAAGATGGTTAAAAGCATTTAAATTGATATTTTTAGTATACAGTTTAAGACATCATATGTGTAATAAATAAGTATTTTGACCAAATATAATATATGTATATGTATATTCGTATAAAAAAAAATATGCTCCATAGGTGTATGAACTCGGACCGTGGAAAAAGGTCATAAAAAGGGGCTTTAAGATGATTTAAATAGCACCCTATAAAACATAATGGTGACATATGCATAAAAAAATTGATAATTTACTCCTTAATGATATAGATAAAACTTATTATTATTATTATTATTATTATTATTAATATTATTTCTTCACCGCCCTCAACATGGCTAAGAATGGCACCATGGGTAAATTAAAAATACCATATGCTAGGTCGAGAAGTGAACACGACACCAAACAGTACAAGTATATCTCTTCCTTTATCCTATAAGAAACAAAAATAAATATGAACACGCCTATATGATGTTATATTTGTTACGTGGATGAAACTTGGCCAATAAAATTTACTTCCCCTGCAAGTATACGAAATCTTATTTAAGTAAACAAACAACAAAAGCTGGCGTTTATATTCTTCTTGTTCCTCTAAGATCGTTTCCTGTCTTGTCTCATTATCGTCTTCTTTCTCCACTTTCTCTTAATCTTCTTTTTGTCTCCTTCACGAACACCACCTCGTTGGCCATTCTACCATCGTACCCAGTAACTTAACCACTTCCATCTCCCTTCCGGGAACGACGAGAACTGCACCATCAATTATCAGCAACAACACTTGTCATCCTTTTCCTTCTACCATCACCACTTCACTTTGATTTTTATAGTCAATGGAGGTATGATATTGTGCAATTAAATTTTCCAAGTTTGATGGAGTAAGGATTTGCATCCACATGGCATGATGGTGTCTGTCAATAACTCCTGTCTAAGCCTGTAAGTTAAAATACATAGCAATCCCTATGTGTGCTTATAAATATATGTATTAAGGATTCCATTAGATTTATTTCGATAAGTATTTAAATTCTATAGATATGTGAGGTAAAATTGATGAATTCTTTCAGCAATTATATAAATTTTATGGAACCTATTGATGCAAATATAATATAGGAACACTACGAATGGAATAAATGTCATGGTACGTAATATTGATTTGATGAGATAACCGAAATATAATGGAGGATTGAATAATTTTAGTGGAAACTCAAATTACCAAATATAGGATGAAGCTTTCCTGATAATTAGTAGTATTAACTATAGTTATATATGATAATGAATTTTATACAACTTCATATGATATAGTTAGACATGCTGATGTAAAAATGAAACCAATAATGGTTACGTTTATAAGTAAATACATATACGCATGTAACTCTTTATATAAATGTATGTACGCATGCATATGTATTGGCATCCCCACATGAAACCATTTCAAATAAAGCATGTGGTGATGATACAAATTTGAAGAAAGGAAAGATAAGATGGAGATAATCTATTTATTTTAGCCTACAATATGGCTTGAAAAGGAAGTCTTCTCTTATAGAAATAGTCCAATAATGAAAATCTATTATTTCCTTTCATAGGAAAAAATAGATCAATTCTCGAATTTCCAGTAGCATATTCCAATAGTTTAGCGAGGACCACAGTGAGTAACTTTGACTTTATCATACTGATTGTGCTTGCAATATAGCTGCATTTATAATAATAATATATTAAACCAATATGCATGTGGGGTTTGGGTATACTGCATGATGTTTGGTGTATGCTTGATTGCCAAAATTATCCTATTATAAGTGATAAGTTTATTGTATGATAATTACTGTATGAAGCATGTTGATATTGTCTGTGAATTGTGTGATCACCTTAAACCTGACTAAAAGCTTTTGACACCATAAAAGAAAATGATCATGCATTACACGATTTGCATAAACAGCATTTGAGCAAGTGGCAGCCTACGACGTGTTAGTTTCTCGGATCTCTGGTAATGCTTGAATTATCTAGGCCAGAGAGCTAGTAGTTAATTGCAAGATTACTTTTGTTCTGTTAATACCATAGGAACTACATGGTAAACGAAGGACGCCGCTTATGGTATTACGTGAGAATAACTAACACTTAGTGGAGTTTCTAAGGCAAAAAAACAGGAAATGAGAGATTTAAGATATGGTTAATTTAAAGAGATAATTAAAGTGAGTATTGTTGTATTCCTGTATGCTTAGTCTCTCCTGGGTAGGTGGGCCATAGCATTGTGATCCTTCAACCCGATGAGAGGGCGTAAATCTTCATCCTGCTTTGGATTCTAGATCATCCAGGCTTGTAATGTGCATATGACTGATTGTTGCATTACATTGATTGATAATTACACTTGGTTGCTATTGTTTGATGTGTGGTCTGGTCAGGTTGTCTCACTGAGCCCATGTTCGCTCACCCCCCTACAGTTTTTATGCAGGATTATTATTAGTTGGGATTGGGCTAGGAATGTGTGAAGAGAGCTTCTCCAACAAACTCTATTGAAGATAGAGATATAGGATATGGTAAACTTAGAATGTAAATTAGATGAATTTTGAATTTTGTATGTTGTAGTTTGGAAACCAATTTCACTATTTGGTGGGGGATACCGATTCTCTGCGATCTTGGTGGAAATTGGAAAATCGGATTCCATAATTGAAATATTGTAATATAGTATATCATTTGTATGATAAACATTTATAAATAAATAGAGTCTTGTATACTCTGACATACAGGACGGCTCTCATGTTACGGGTGCACACGTGATCTGATGGCTTTAGATAAATCCTACTAGGCCCCCTTTTGAGGCGTGACAAGATAGTCTTCAAATAGTAATCTTGAATAAAAGTGGTTGCAAAAAAAAAAAAAAGGAGTATTACTATTCATATATTATATGTTAACAATATTTTATAACATTTAATAGGATAGATATAGGATATTCTAGAATATGTACCATTTATATATTAAAGTATAAGGTTTTAAGGTAGGTATAAGGTATGCAGATCCCTTACACTATTGTCTATCTTATGAGAATAGGTTCTAGAAATTTGTACCCATACTTTATCCTATAACCATTAATACCCATCCGGACCCTACCTAATTAGGTGAGGTATGTGTTAATACCTTGTACAACAAGGTTACTTGCTCACCTCTAGTGAAAAGAATGATGGTATCTAGTGAATAAGTATCCATTAATTCTATGCTAGGAGCTATGGTAATAAAAAGGATGTAAGGTCATTCAAAATGATTGAGTGAAAAGTATCTATAGGTGGCTTTTTAACTCTACTGTCATATCCCAAGATTCAACCTTAGACACGTGGTGGAAACTATCAAAATGAAGTATAAAGATGGTGGGATTGGGAATATTAGGTTGAGTGAGATGCATAGAGATAAAAAAGAACATGAATAGCGAAAACACTGTATTAGGCTAACATTAACTCTAAGAGACAATTAACTAAAGGAGTAATTGGATTAGACCACTATAATCCTAACTATAGATGAAGGATATACTAGGTGTTGTGTTGCAAATTTAAGTAGGAAAATACTTGTTTTCACCTATTCAAGATACCTTAATTTCCCAACTTATAAGGAAAAATGAAGAGAGAGAGAGAGAGAGAGAGAGACCGGGGGAGGGGGGGTTTAAGGGGGAGGAGATTATTCACTTTATGCATCAGTACTCCTTATCATCTCTATTAGCTCAATAATTACGAATTCATTAATTATCAAAACTTTAGGAATGCGTAAAAACGTCTCTTTCTAATACACAAGTCTTCACACTCTTCCAATACAAAAAAATCTTCCTAAATGTTGCATCCATTGTGCTTTTACAACGTTTTCCTCAATACTCCTTAGTATAATCTTCATGGACACTTGGTACGCTAAACTCTCCTTCTTTCATTCACGACTCTTAATCATATAACCACTCACTTCATTAAACGATAAAACTACAAATAAGTAGGGTTACAAATAAGCTGAGCTATTTGCGAGCTATTCTAGCTCCACTCACTTTAGGCCCGGCTTGACTCGAGCTTGATTAGTAAATGAACTGAATCTGAGCCCAAAGTAAAGCTCTTTTATCTAAACAAGCTGAGATCGAGCTTTGATTTAGTATTGCGAGCCAGCTCATGAACAAACTTATTTAGGTTCATAAATCGGCTCCAACTAGGCTCATGAACAGACTTGTTAATAAGCTCGTTAGTAGATTTGTGAATTTTTTATGCATGATATATTATCTATAAATACATGGTAAAAACAATAAAAACTAATTTTTGTTTACTAATTATGTATATATATATATATATATTATAGCAATGGTTTAAAAAAATGGAAAACAGGCTATCTAAATAAGTCGAACTCAGACTTAAATTTCAAGCTTGATAAAAGCTTGTTAGACTTGATAAAAAGCTTGGCTTATCTCGAGCTCATTTCATAAACAAGATAAGCTTAAGCTCAAAATTGAGCTCATTCAACTAAATGAGCCGAGCTCGAGCCTCAATTTCAGGTTCATTAAAAAGCTTGGCTCGAGCTCGAGTTCGCTAAATTTTAAACGAGTTGAGCTCGAATCTTTAAAAACTCTGCTCAGCTCAACTTGTTTGTAGCCCTACAAACAAGCATGGTCTCTCAAATTTTGCTACACAAATAATATAGCTATTACCATAAGCTATTATCTCGTAACCTCAAGGCTTTTTTAATCACCAATTATGTAAACCCCTGAAATTTTCATAATTCTTAAAAAATAATCCTAGAAGTCTAATACCAAAAATCGAAATCCTGAAAATCGACTCAAGTTAAAACGAAATTCCAAATAAGTCGAACACAAGAATTCTTAATATTAAGAAAAAGAGAATCCTCAAAACAAAAATAGAAAATCCAACTATCGCTTTATTTAATATCCGTACACCAATCAAATCATCTATCTAATTTTTAACACGCAAATCAAGATGACATATCCAAATAACGCTCGATAACGAAATACCAATCCTTCAGTGTATCTAGAATCAAAAGTTTCAATTTTCATTAAAAGTTAAATTGAGTCAACTTACAACCCTAGACTCGGTTAAACGATTCCGAGAATTGAAAACTATTAAATATCACAAATAAAATAAAATAAACCTTAAACGTTGAACTAAAAATATAATATGGGCAAAACTCCAAAATTTTATCATCTTACGAATAACTCAACAAAACCGAAAGTCAAGTCGGGACCCTAAAAGTCAATAAAGCTTACAAAAAATCCTAGTGTTTAAGATCCGACAATCCCGCGCTCTTAAACCCTAAACAATGAAATGGAAATAATTGTTGATAATAGTTCGTAATAATATAGAGAAGCTTAAAAATATCAGATTCGCAAATTTCTAGTGTCCATCGGATTCGAATGAGATCAGTTTTCAAAAACTGTGCCTTGGTACAACTGCTGTCAAAAATATTCCGTTAATACCAATAGACTCGAAAAAATATAATGTTTTCAAAAATATCATTTTTAGAATTTTTCGCTAGCTAAAAATTACAGATATCATATTTATACACATATTTTTATTACTATCGGTATTTTAATTTCTAGTTTACTATTCATAGTACTTTTCTACTATTCATTACTATTCCTCTATCTCTACTTTTTCTACTATCTATTCTTACATCTGCATACCTATTTCTTATAATTTTCTTTTCTCATAAAAATTATACACTACATATTACTAAACTTCTCTTATATTTTTCTTCCAAAATTAATTTTTAATCAATCCTCTCTCTCCTCCCATGCTTGCCACCCACCTCCCTCTCTCTTCACTCTCAATCATTTTCTTTTTCAATTTATTTAATTACATCTAATTTTCATTCCAAAATTCTATAAATACCCCCTTCCTCCTTCATTCTTTCACACAATTCATTTTACTACCAAAACTCTCTCAATTCCCTACACAAACACTCTCCATAAAATTTTTCTTTACCAAAACTTTCTTTCACCAAATACTCACAAAATTTCTCTCTATACCCAATGTAATTATCATTTTTCAATAACCACATAACCATACATTCATTACCATCTTCATGCCACATAACACTTTAGGTAAAATTTCTTCCAATCATTTAGTTTATTAATGTCATGTAACTTAATATGACTATGGTGTTGTTTTGAAACTCACATGAGTAGTAAAAACAACAACATGTTCATGTTTTGTTCTTGCACATGAAAATCCTATTTTATTATCTTGATATTATATATGTTGTTATTATTCGTTATTATCATTGTTATTATTATGCTAACTTCTTATTCATATCTAACTAAATATATTTATGTATTTATATATAATCTTTAGAGCATATAAGCCACTTGTTATTTATTTAATTTCATGTTTGCAATTTATTTATTTTATGTTATTTTTAAGACTAGTCTTTTTAGTCTTAGACTTGTCCATATCAAGTCAAAACAATCTTTTTTTTTTTCTTTATTCTTTTTGGAATTAGTCTATTCTTAGTCACGAGATGCCTTAATGAAGCTAAGGCTCTCAATACTTGACCATGATACCTTGATGAATCTAGGGTTTCCAATACTTGATATTTTTATTATCTTGCTTATTATTATTTGTCACGCCCCGAGGGTATTCTAGTAATAATAATCAAGAATTACTTGATTATCATTATTAGGTTACCTTCTAGAAGTGACATGATTTTCAAAACAGGATCTTTTAGTTGCTTGGAGGAATAAACAAACATATATAAGATGTAAATTAGTAAACAACTATTACAAACTTCTATATTACAGATCATAAGCTTCAGAATTCCTTACCACTTTAACTGATGCTTCTAATGCACATTACATGCACCATAAGACTATTACAGATATAGATATTCTAATTCTATACTAAACTTTAGACTTCTGGCTTCTAGTCTCTTACCGGGACCATGCTCCTGCTAGTAATGAGCCACGGTCGCAGAGTGAACCTGAAAGGACTGTGGGAGTGTGAGCTAAAACACGAGCTCAGTGAGTAATCAGAATTTATTACACATAACACACAAGTTATTTATCAATCATATGAAATGCAGCAATCACACAAATGAACATTACAAGTTTGGATAATCCGGAATCCAAACAGGATGAAGATTTACGCCCTCCCATCGGGGTTGAAGGATCACAATCTATGGTCCACCTACCCAGGAGATACTTTAAGCTTTCAGGAAATAACAATCTCAATTTAGTTATCTCTTTATACTTATCATGTTCATTATTTATTTCCTGTTTAGCTTTAAACTCCATTAAGTGTTAGTTATTCTCAAGTAATACCATAAGCGGCGTCCTTCATTTACCATGTAGTTCCTATGGTATTAACAGAACAAAAGTAATCTTGCAATTAACTACTAGCTCTTTGGCCTAGATAATTCAAGCATTACCAGAGATCCGAGAATCTAACACGTAGTAGGCTACCACTTACTCAATGCTTTTTATGCATAGTATGTTATGCATGATTATTTTTCCATTATGGTACCAGTAGTTATTAATCAATTTAGGGGTGATCAACCACAACAGACAATTCATTATAAACTACAAACATTATCCAGATACAGCAATTGTGTTATCACTTGATTTAGAGTGACATGGCAATCAATGAAATACAATCCACAACTTTCATATTTTAAACAGATCATCAAATTTCCTTATCTTTTTATTGAAAGTTCACTACTAGTACAAGCACAACCAATGTAATAAGACTGAATCACTCACCTGCCCATTCTAGTTAATCGTAGTAATCTTCAGGTAGGTCCTCCCCAACACCCGAGTCACCTATTGATATAGAGAATATAAAGATTAAAAATTTCTAGACTATATTACTGAGTTTCTACAAATACTTAGATGTCCTAATGGTTGGCTCTGGTTGGATATGTGAACCGATCAATTGAGTATTTGAAAAGTTAATAACTTTATTAATTCATTTTTATTGCCTAAATATATAAATTTGCTTTTAAATTACTTAATAAATTTTTCTCATAGGCTATAGATACTTCCATACTCACAAATTTGGAGTATTTAAATTTCCATTGTTATCTGTTTTCGTATAGCTTCCTAGATATACTTAATATTTACTAACTCATAATTTATACATATATATGTCTTGTTATGAAAACATTTTTATAATAAAAGAATTTATTAACTTAATAATAACTATTTTCGAAGTTATTTTCCCTTTTTCGAAAATCGTAAAACATTAATAATTAACATCAATAATAGTATTAAAATAATTATGCTATCAATAGCACTTAAAACAACCATAATAACAATAATAATAATAACAGAAATAATAATCAATAATAGTAATAACACTAGTAATAATAATCAATAATAATAATAACAATAGTAATAATAATAATAATGACAATAGTAATAATAATATTAATAAATATAATAATAATTTCGAAAATAAATAGGAGGGAGTAATTATATTTCATTACATAAAAAAATTATACTAATGATCTTATGTTAAAGTGGTTTTGGTCTTACCTTCATATTATTTTAATAATTATTTTCGAAAATTAACAAAAATTCTTTAATAATAAAAAGATTATTAATAATTATAATTAAAAAGTTATTAACCGAAAATTATTTACTTAAGTAATTTATATTTCAAAAACTCCTTTTTGGATTAATAATAATAAATTAAGTATTAAAACATTCTACATTTATTAAAGTTAGAAATAATTTCTGTTTTTGAATTTAAATAAATAAATAAATAAAATTCGGATTTACTATTATATATTATTATTACTATTCCAGAAATAATAAATGCAGGAAAAATATAAAAAAAATCCAGAATTATTATATTAATATTTATTATACATATATAATATTAGAATCGTTTTCCTTTTTCTTTTCTTTTTTTTTTTTTTTTTAAATGGCCGAGAGGTACACGGGGTGTACACGCCCGTGTACCCAGCCCGTGCTCATCGGGGGAGCACTGTTCATCGTCTTCCCCGATGAGCCGCGGCGAATTCCAGCGAATCCCGACGTTAGAACGTCGGGATTTTGGTTCTAAACTACTCCTAGGAACATTAGAAGCTTAAATATCCAAGAAAAACTGAATTCAAACAACATGTTCCTCAAGAAATCGATCATCAAGCTCGGCTAGGGTTTGGAAAGATTACCTTCGTCGTGACGTTCCGATGAAATTCGAAGCTTCCAGCTACCTTGGTTAGCTTCCTAAGATGTCTAAGAGTTAATAGCAATCCTTAAAACTCAAAGAAAATTCACGGAATAACATCTCTTACCTCGAGCTCGTTTTCCACGCGTTTCCTAGGGTTTTTTCCTAGGTTTCTGTTCGAAATTTCGAACTGGGTTAATGCGATGGTTTAAAAAATCGATTCTAGGCTTTGTTCGAGTCCTAATAAGCTAAGGATGAGTTCTGGAAGGTTTGAGAATTTTTGGGAATCGTTTGCTTCTCCAACCGAGCTCGTTTGCATATATATATACATATTACCTTAGTGCAACTTCCCAGCCGTGTTCATGCTTCGAATCCGAACGAGTTGCCTCTTGTTTGTTGTCCATTTGATCTTTTGTCCGATTGTCATTAAGGCTGGGATGATTTGTCACGTTTTTATTTGCTTTGAAGAAGATTTGTATTGACTTTTACACAAATTATTGGAGGAATTCGGCTCACTTAACTCTATGAAATCTCAGCCCTCCAACCTAAGCATAATTCGTCTCCAGCAAGCCAGGATGAGGTATATATATATATAATAGTTAACTATTATTTAGTTAAGTTTTCGGGTAGTTTAATACAATATTAGGGTATATTTTCGCTTATATATGTAAGTAATATATACAAAGGTCTTTAATAATCCTATGAAGTGTTTAGTTTAACAAAAAGTTCAAATTTAAACTTTAATAATACGTATCTACTCATTTAAGAAAACTTGTCCTACGCGATTTGAGTTTGAAAAGCTTTTCGGGTCAATTTTCGTTTCAGACTCCAAGGGCTTTAGGAAACCCTAATTTGGTTATTGGTATGATTCAATTCTATATTTGAAGTCTAGATTTCAAGTTATATATCAATTTATGTTTTTATTGGGTATTTATAATCCTAACAGTTTATCCTAATAACACAATTTTCCAACTACAACTCTATTGAACCATTTAAGTAATAAAGTTACTAATATATAGGCTATACTAGTTATACATTTTAGATTGGATACTCACTATGAAATCTTATCAAAGTAGTTTACTACTATCTAAAAATCTCAATTTTTAGGGTTTCAATGCAAGTATAGTTCATTACTATACCTTGGTTTAATTCCAAAGCTCTGTTGAATACTAAGATAATCACTGGATATTCATATTGAGGTTTCCTATATATTCTGCCTGTTTGACAAAGGTTCGGGTTTAGGATTGGAAGTTTCCTTTGATCAAAACCTGATTTATTAACTCAGAATACTAAATCTTGTTTTTGGAATCACTTGAGGTCAAAAAGTTCTTTTTAGAAATCTATGAGTCCTAAACCGATCAAATTTAAAGTATCTATCTACTTAGAGTTTCAAATAATTCTTAAGGTTACTAGTCAACCCATAATTTCTAATCTAGGGTTGTATCATATAGTGGGAGTTTTCGGGGTTTACATTATTTATTTCTAGTATTTTCTCATATTCTTATTTTACATCATAATACTTGCATCTTCATAATGATATTGTCTCAACTAAATTTAAAAGTATAATTTTACTTTATTAAAGAACTTAAACTAAATTTTCTATTATGCTACTTGTCATTAAATAGTGGAGTTGTTATCAACAACATAGAAATAGAGTAATACAAGTTTTCTCAAGTAACAAAGATAGCTTTACCAAGGAAACACAAGAAATAAATACTTTCTTTTTACAATATGATAACCTAAGTTTTAGTAAAATAACTGTTAGTCTTCAAAGTATTCACAAAAAGCTTAAGATTAAACTCTTTTCAACTCCACAACAAAACCAAGAAGCAAACTAATTTTCAAAGTTAAGATAAAAATCAAACTATAAAGTTATAAACCCACTTAAGAAAATAATGATTTTCAAGAAGAAACTTATTTTCAAAGAATATAAATATGATAAGATAAAAAAAAAGGATTTTTTTTAATAAGGAGAATTCTTTTTGTAGAAGAAATAAAATACCAAGTTTTAGAAAATAAGAACATATATTTTAAACAAGAAATATAAAAAGAAAAGAATCATTTTCTAAAACCATTCTAAAGGCAAATTTATAAATAGGTTGTTAACAACTTAATAAACTTTTGATAACTTTGATCTTTTATCACTAAAAGTAGAAATTATAAAAGACCAAAGTTATAGAAAAATTTACTTGTTTTGGAAAAAAGAATGAGGAAAATAAAATAAATATATATTCATTTATGATAACCTAGAAAATATAAAACCTTCGAAAATAAAACTCAATTCAAGAATTCCGAAAATGTTGAGAGATATTAAATATTTACAAAAATAAAATTTAAAATAAATTTCTCAAATTAAATATTTTGTATAAACATAAAACATCAGTTTCCAAATTGGCAAGGAACTAAACGGGGAAATCACCCGGGAACCTTAAGTAGAATAAAGTTGTTTTCGTCCGGCAATCTCGTGCTCTTAGCCGTATAGACCGAAGTGTAGTTTAAGTGTGGAGAATAACTCGTAGTAATATAAGATCGCTTAAAAATATTAGATTGGTAAACTTTTGACCTATTTCGAACCCGTTCGGATGCAGACTTCGAAAAGCGTGTCTCGGGCTTGAGATATAAAAAATATACCATTAATACCTTTAGACTCGTATTTTCATAAGGATTTATAAAATATCAGTTTTATAATTTTTCGATAACTAGAATTATTTGATTTCGCGATTATATTCGTATTTCATTACTACCGGTAATTAACTAGTCTTTTGCACTATTCACTACTACTCATTATACGATTTTATTATTCTTATAAACCCTTATATTTTTAAATAAATATTTTATATATCCTAGAAAATTTGTTTTTCCAAAATTCAGTTCGTTTCGGGATTATACAAGATCAGATTCTGTTTAAGACCCAATACTAAAAATAAAATAAATTAATTTGATAATTGTAAAATATTTGAAAAATATTTTTATTTTCGTAAAATAATTTTTTAGAATTTTTCGAGTTATAAAAATATCAATTATAGCTCATATTCGCATATTTTGATCATACGGGTAACTTATTTGATAATTCACTAAAATAAGTTAATTAATTATCTTATTTTAATTATGAAAAATCTGCTACAAATATTTGTAATACATTTTCTATATTTTTGTTATTTTTATTTTATTTATTAAGAATGTACTCTTATAACCCTATATACCCACTTTTAACTACACCTTTCACACATCACTTCTTTTCACTCCAATCTTTCTACACTTTACTCCATACTTCATGGCAGATTTTGACTCTTTTTTGCTGCCCTTTTGTCTCTTGACATACCACAAAATTAATTTAAATAACCCTTTTTCAAATCCTTCTTCAAGAAGCTACATATGTCATTAATTACATTACAATTCCAAGTCAAAAGCAAACCAAATTCCCCCTCTCTCTCCTTGGTCTTTCATGTGCAGCACCCCCCAATTTGCTGCCCTTGTTTTATTTTTTTCTCTTTTAATTAATACACTCCTCTCTCTCCATTTAATGCCTCTCATTTACTTCCTTTCATTCATTTGAAACCCTATCTCATTTACTCTCTCTTTTTCCTCTCTTTCTTTCTTCTTTGTTCTTGTTCTTGCAAGAACACAAGCTGCCCCCATCTAAAAAAATCACTTCCACACTCCATTCTTGAAGATTTTTAAGTAAACTATCTTCTTGAGCTTCCATAGGTGATATATGTAAAGTATAGTGAGAGTTTCATGCATCAAATGACCTTCCATAAGCTTAAAAAGCTAAGGATGATGATGTTAAGATGAAACATTCCTCTTCTCCATGATTATTTTCTTGTATCATTATTATTTTCTTGCTAAAAGTAGTTATATTTTGTAGATCTAACTTTTTCTTATAGCTTTGACTTTGTTTATGCTTTAGATCTTGTTATATGAGTTCTTATTTTGTTATTGCTAATGATTTATGCATATATTCATCATTCACATAATTATCTTAGTGTTCATGCATTTATAACTAGTATAGTAAACTAGATCTAGTGTTTTAGGTTCATAAATGTATTAGACTTTTGATTTATTTTCTTAAATAACTTCTAATAGCTTGATGACAGTAGAAAAGTTTTAGAAAGCTCAAGATCTATTTTAGTTTCAACGAAAATCATTTTTGAAAATTCGGATAAAAAGGGAACCATATTTAGAAAAGCTATTTTTCAACTTCAAAATGTGTATTTTTCATTTAAAATGAAGGGCTTAAGGAATAGATATCATAAATGAATGATTTTTAGGAGTAAAGTTTAGATCTATGAGTTTATAGTTTGCTACCATGCATTTCTTTTATATTCATGTTCATATTATGTGTAGATCTGAGATTTGAACTTGAATAAAAATAGTGAAATTCATATCTTGGCAAAACCCATATTTAAAAACCACTTTCTAAGTCTCAAAATGGAAATTTAGTTGAGAAAATGAAGGTTTAGTGGATTTATATCATCAAGACTTCTTTTTACAAGAATCAAAGGTGATTTTCAAAAGTTATTTTCAAAATAAAAATCTTATTTTCAGATTTAGGCCAAGGCCTAGTTTAAAAACATGTTTTCCAACTCAAAAATGAAGTTTTGATTTAAGAAATGGAAGGCTCTTAAGATAGGATATGTAAAGGATGATTTTTCATAAGTTTAGATGGATTTTAATCAAAAGACGTGTCCAAAAATAAATTTGGTAAATTCGGAACTCAACCAAGACCAATTTTGAAAACCCATTTTTCAACACCAAAATGAAAGTTTTGTTTAGAAAATGGAAGGCTTATGGAATAGGTTTCAATAGGAGATGTTTTTGATAAGTAAATGGTAGATCTACTAGTAGAGATTCTCAAAAATAGAAGAGAGATTACAAAGTATGAGATTTGAGTTCTATCCAAATTTTGAAAATTCGGATGATTTCAAAACCATGTCTTAAAAACCCATTTATCAACTCCAAAATTTATGTTTTATATGAAAAATGAGGAGTTTAGGTCATAGGTATCATCAAGTAATGATTTTTATAAATTAAGAAGAGATTTGCTAAGAAAAACATGTAGAACAAGGAGTAGAAATAAAATAGGAAAAATTGAGTTGTTGTCATTTTAAGAAATTCATAATAATGGAGTAATGGCATGAAAACACATATTTTTTAAACTCAATTAGAATTTTTATTAAAGAAATGAAGTCCTTAGTGGCTAGGCATGGTTGAGCCTTAATTTTCTAAGTATCAAATAATTTTTACTTAAAGGAATCACCTCAAAAACAATTTTTACAAAATTCGAATTTTGAGATGAACCAATTTTAAAAGCATGTTGACAAAGTGTAAAATGAGAATTTTGATTGAAAAACAAAGGCCTCAGGGAATATACATAATGAAGGCTTAATTTTAACAAGAATAAATAAATTTTATCAAGGAATTTTTCTAAAAACAAGTAGGGATTGTCAAGAATACAAGATTAGCCTTTCTGAGTTAATTTTTCATAAAGTCTTACAAAGAAAAAGTTTTCTAAAAATTTCTTTTATTCAATATCATCAAGAACATGTATATATATATATATATATATCTCATGACATATTATTTATGGTAGTAACTTGCTCATATTGCATGTATACTTGCTTTGGATAGTAGAAACATTACAAACATTCACAAAACTACTTTTTCGGAATTGAATTTCGCTACTGATCAGAACTGATCGGACCTTTTCAAAGATTCAAAGTTTTCAAAACTTAAATATAATATTAGAATCAGATAGATCTTTTGAATTAGATAGAAATCGATATATAATTTACTAAATTCCGAGTTAAAACAACCAAGTTATGGCCGTTTTAAATTGGAATTACTGCTTAGGACGAGAATTACGAATTTGATAGTTTGTATGAGATAGTTTGATTTAGTTAAGTGATAAAATACTTATTAGGGTATTTCTTCCTTTTTAGGAGACTCCGAAATTGACGATTCCCTACCACTGGATTACTTTTACTAATAGATTGGTGATTCAATGGCCGAGTGAGTTTTTTCTTATTTTGTTACCTTGTTTATGCTTGTAGCTAGTTGCATTAGAGTCATTGGAACAAGATAAAAATCGATATGAATGGGGATGGGATAGATGATGAGACTCTGATGAATGTATGCCAAAGAATACTAAAGCATATTGAAACCACAATTCGATTGGATAACTGCATTGTTCATATTATTTCTATTATATGTATGATATTGGTTGGTCACTCTAAAGAATGTATGAATATTTTGACCTAAGCAAAAATTAAATTGGTTATGCATCGCATCGGACATATTGTATTTGGTAGCGTGCTACTCCTACATAGGTCGATCGTTGGTCCGAGGACTCGTTTGGATAATGAGACCTGGTATCAGAGCTCATTCATAGGGACCTAAGGCGCACCGGGGATGCGTTCCATGCGTGAGCCTAGCCGAGTTAAGTGTTATGAGCCGGGAGGCTCGGGAACTAGCAGTGGTCGTGTAGACTTTCAATACCATCCCTAAACCAAGATACGGAGGGCATAAATCCATTCTATTTATGGGTTCCGGATGCCGATACATAATTGTCTACTCATGTGTTTATTTATGCATAGCATATGGATGATTTATAACTTGCTTGTTATGGTACAGAATTAAGAGAATTCTCACTAAGCTAGTGTAGCTTATACCCCAATAAATATTTGAATGAATAGGTTATCTCAAGAATGCTATGTGGGGACCGAGATGGTTGGAGCCGAATATGACTTTGGGATTCCGGTAGGAAATAAAAATGCTTGAAGATATTAGCTAGGTTTTGTGAATTGCTTTGTAATAGTTTTATGTAGTGAAATCTTTTAATGAATTGTAATTGAAGCATAATGATTTGTATTTGAAGTATAGTGAATTGAATTTCCTTTACATTGTTACTCAAGTTGTATCAACATAAAATGTATCACTCCGATGTGTGTCCTCTATGTGTTAGACGCCTTGTAGATGGTATGAAAGCCTTTGCGTGACTAAGGTGGTCATTCCTAGGCTTTAATATTGTGTACGGCGGACTACCATGTTTAGGGTACCCTTCGGGGCATCACAGCGCTACTCCAATGTGTTCCATTGGTTGTGATGTATGCCTTGCACATGATATGGAAGCCTCTGCGTGACTGAGGTAGTCATTCTTAGGCTTTAGTATTGTATACGACGGACTGACACGTTTAGGGTACCCCTCGGGCGTGCCAAATTACACTTGCCCATAGCTAAAAAATCCTATTTTTAATAAGATGAGCTAATTAATATAGGTCATGACCTTTATATTTTGAGGGAAATTCTATAGACTAGTCATTGATTTCGACAGGACCAGTTTCGTTACTATCCAATGACTCACATCATATTCAACCATGATCGAACCTATTATTCTGTCACGCCCCGAGGGTATCATAGACGGGACAGTTCCGCCATACACAATACCCGACTTAAGATTAAATCACAATTCTCTTAAAGCCATAAATATTATGCAGAAGCGTATCCTGAATAGATAACCAATAGATTTGATAGTATCAGATTAGCCATATAATATACAACTAATAGCCTCAAAACTAACTAATAACCACTGCAGAAATATGACATTAAAAGAAAATAGTTTAGGAGTGTATATAACAAAGCAGTTGGATTACTGATCCTACAAATATTACAATCCTGTTTCAAAAACTTTTTAGAAACCCCTCCCAGGAAAAAGAAGAAGGAACTCTCTTCAACCCTCGTATCCTTCCCTCAAAACCCTGAATCCATAGAGGAGCTAACCTGAGGGTACCTCGTCCTGACTGGTACCAAATATAATCCTGTGACAATAAACTGTAAGGGAGTGAGCGATCCACAGGCTCAGCGAGTTATACTCCTCACTCTATACCATTCAAGCAAGGTATTAATTCAAACATATGTAATGCAAACAATCAAGTGGACAAATATATATAGCTGACCTGCAACCATATACATATTCGGATTTGCGCCCTCCGAATCCGGGGTTGGGGTACATCCACTCATCAGCACCCAGATTAATATACTTCGGGAATCAAATTTCTCAAGAAAACTTTTTATATCTCAAAATAATATACATATAACAACATTCCATTGAAGTAATAAATCCGAAACAATGACCCGGCGCGATTCTAAGGGAAGGGCCGTCTCCCAGGACGATTAGTTCCCTATCTCTTAAAACAAGGCCCATGGTACACACTAGGTATATACCACTTCGGTCCTCCATGTTTACCATCCTCACGGGACAGTGTGGCCCATCCGGGTCAAGGTGTAGTGGTGATGGCCTTCTACGTGCATAAATCCTATGCATGAATGTATTCAATTATTATGCCATATTGTTTTATATTCATTTATTTGGCGTGCAAACAATTTTCATACACTTTCATTTCTATTCTATAACAACTAATGGGTTAGAATATAATTACAATATTTTATCAATCAATTCAAGTAACAACACCACAATTTATTTCCCAACCCCTTAATATTTTGTTACTTGATTAATTCTATTCTACAACCACAATCAAGTATAGAGATCATAAGAATATACTCACTTGTCCATATTTCTTGTCAGTCGTAATAGTCAACAGGCAGGTCAAGCTCAGAGCCAGAATCACCTGAATATAATTAAAGATAGAAATATACTATAAGAATTGACTAAAAACATCTAATATGTATTTCTATGCTACCGACTTTCTATATTTCTGTAATCTAGCACTAAAACCTTATATGACTAATTTAATTCGATTTAACTTAGATTTTTACGTACAAAGTGATTTAATACTATTTTAGAGTTATTTTGAAATATAAGCAAAATAATAATAATAAATAATAGTAATAAAAATTATTATTATTAAAGATAAAGAAAATTTTAATCAAGCAACATAAGTAACTAAACATATAGATATGTAATATAAAGTACGTATCGAAAAGTTGAAGGAAATAATTTAATAGACATGAATAATAATAATAAATAATAATAATAATAATAATAATAATAATAATATACCATATTTAAGTCTATGTATATATAAGCATATTATAGAATAATTAAACTAATATACTTATATTATATTAAATAAATTAACTCTTATATTATATATATATATATAAAGTATAAGCATATAAGGTAAGAAATATAATATATCATATATATTATATATATGTGTATAAATATATATAAATATATAACATATAAGTGCCTATACATATACATATACATATACTAACTATATATATAAACATATACATATATATATATATCTAACGCACAGGAGAGCAGAGCAGCCGCTGCGAGGATGAGCAGCGCTCGTTTGAGCGCTCGCGTGAGCGCTCGCTAGCGCTGCTGGAGCGCTAGGCTGGGCGCTCGTTGAGCGCTGCTCCGAGCGCCCAACAGGCCTCCCGTGCGCGCGTGTGTGCTCGGTGGAGATAGAGCACCCAGCTCTGTTCGTGCGCGGTGGTGTGTATGTGTGGCGGTGTGCGTGGGTGCTGCGGTGCGTGGAGCGTGCGCTGTGGGTGGTGGTGCTGTGGGAAACGAAGAAGAAGAAGAAAAGAAGATGATCACTAAAGAAAGGAAGAAAGAAAAAAAAAAAGGAGACAACTCACCGCTTTAGACCGTTGCTGCCGATGAACCGAGGAAGAGGAAAGAAAAAGAAAAGAAAGAAGAAGAAAGAAAAACGAAACAGAGAAAAGAAACGAACAAACTAAACGAAAAGGAAGAAGAAGAGGGAAACGCAGCTTTATATGTATATATATATATATATCACCCAAAACAAAAGAAAGGCTTAAAGTCAACAAACAACAAACAAAAAAAATGTCAGACATATCTCTCCGAAAAATTCATCTTATATATATATATATATATAAATTGATCGCAACATGGATCTTGCTAAATTATTTGTTGACTAATTGTCTCGGAAAAATTTAATCAAAAATAAGAAATATTTAAATTAAACAAAATAGCGCGGCTCAAAATTATAATAGCAAATCAAATAATATTTTTATCGTATAAGATCAAATACTCAACAACTTTCGGACGAAGAATTTATAAATAAAATCTTTAATTAATACTATTTAGAGTACATTCATAGTTTAATAAAGAAAACTCAATTTATTAAGAAATTTATAATCAATTTGTTAAATAAAATAAAATAATCAAAATAATAGTTAATTATCAAGACAATTTAGTAAATCGGAAACAAAAATTTTTCGAAGCTCACATATTCTCTATAAATTAAGTTTTGATGATAACAAAATAGTTAAAAAAACTAATCAAATTATTAATTATGCAGTTTTAAGATGATTAAGCATCAGGTTATCTGGAGACTTTTACAGAATGTTGTTTGTATAAAGAAAAGCAAACCAGAAGATTCTATAGAACCTTGTTTGAATACTCAAAAGTTTATCTAGAAGATTTTATAGAACGTTCATTGCAATTTTGATAGCATAATAGTTTCACGAAGATTTACTATTCATTAGTTCAGTTTTGATTAAATTTATTCCAAATCAGTTCAAATAAATATATGGAAGACCTAGCTCCAAGAAAATGGGTATATTTGGGTAATATACATATATATTCCACTATAGTTGGTTAGTATCCATAGGGTTAAATCAAGACTATTTTTATCAAGTTTTTAAAAAAGTTTTCTACAAATCTTTATATTAAGGCTACTGTAATTCGTGTTATAGGTCTTATACACGCTCCAACTTTTTGAATTATTGAAATATGCACAAATATGAAGTTTCAAGCAAGGATTGTTTGCATTGTTAAAGAAGATAAGAAGATAACTATTCTAGTCCTTCTATTCTTGTGGGATTTTTATTTATTTGAAATGGTATAGAAATTATTTGGTTCTCTATCAGTTTTTTGAAAAGAAGAAAGAACAACATCAATGATAATTCAGTTACAAAGCATCTTATCCAGTACACAACATATATATTATCTTTTGAATTCAGCTCAAGATAAGAAATCAAGATATCATTCGAGATTTTTATGGGAAGATCTTATCTAAATCTTTGAAACGTTGAAGATCAGAATATATCCCGAAGCCTCCTTGAAAAACATATAGAGAACGTGACTTCTATAGAAGAACAATTCCATAATAGACAAAAAACAGAGATATAAAAAAGAGCACACTACTTCTTCTAAAATTTTTCTGATCCAAATTTGTGCGATCATTCCTCTGTTGCAATTCTTGCTTTTGCTCATTTTCTTTGTTTGATAGAAGGAACTTCTTATTGCCTTCTAGCTTGTTAGCTTGATTGGTTTACAAGATTAGTCTCTGTAATATCAGTTATTAGCTTGATGAAAGCTATGAGGATCGAGCAGAGTGAATTGTACTATCTTGTAAATTGTTTTATTTGGATATAGTGGAACAAACCTATGAGGATTACGAGGTCCCCGACTCGGAGCTGGAAGAGTGAACTTATGCACAAGGCAGAACCACTATGTTGCTGACTTTGCTTTTGTTTCCCTACTTTTTAATTTCCTGCAATTAATATTTTATTTAATTGATTGCTTAACTTGTTCTCACAGTTTAAACAAAAGGGGATTTAATTTTAAAGGCTTAAAATTTCAGATCTTGATTATAATCAATTCAACCCCTCTTTTTTATTATAAAAGCGGGACTAACAATTGGTATAAGAGCAGACTCTTTTATCAAATTGAGTGATCCAAACAATATGGCTAAGAATAATGTTGCAATTAATCGAGCACCTTTCTTTGATGGCTCGAATTTTTCATATTGGAAAATGCGTATGGAAACATATATTAAAGCTAATGATTATGATTTATGGCAGGTTATTTCCATAGGAGATAATGTAATCACTTTGAATGGAAATTCAACCTTATTAGATTATGAAAGAAGATCATTGAGAAGAATAACAAAGTGAAGAATCTATTGTTGACCACCATTTCTGCATTAGAATTCTATCTGATATCTTCTTGCGGGACTGCAAAGGAAATTTAGGATACATTATCAAAGACATACGAAGGAACCAATACCATTAAAGAGACTAAGATAAATGTTTTAGTTCAATAGTATGAATTATTTAAATTTAAAACTGATGAAACTGCCAAAGATGCATTTAACAGGTTCACGACAATAACCAATGAGCTTACGTCTCTTGGGAAGAAACTTCCTGATCCAAACTTCATAAGGAAAATGCTGAGGATACTGCCACTATCTTGGGATGCGAAGAAAACAGCCATAAAAGAAGCTCAAGATCTAAATAAGCTTACTCTTAGCCAACTAAGAGAAAAGCTGATGATGTATGAGTCTCACATAAAGACCATGCAAGGAGTTGAAAGTAGTATAAAAGAAATTGCATTCAATGCTAAGAATGTTGTTGCTAATCAAGATGAATCTGATGACAATGAGAATGGTGAAGAAGAAGACTTAACCCTCATTACCTGAAAGCTAAAGCGATTTCTCAAGAAGCAAAGAGGTAAGAAGTTTAATGTGTTTAAGCTACTGAATATAAGAAAAATGATACATGAAAACCCTACAACGAAAAAGAAAAGAAAAAGGAGAAGAGAGAAATCCAATGTTATGAATGCAAAAAGCCAGGACACATCAAATATGAATGTCCTACCTTGATAAAGAAATGGAGAAGTATAAAAAGAAGAGCCAAGCATGGAGTGACTTAGATGACATAGAGCATAATCCAAAGGATTTAGATGAAGAGGAGGAAGAAGTAAATCTATGTCTTATGGCTACTTTTGAGGTAAATTCTAAAACTGATGATGAGATAATTGAAGATGACATGCTTACTAAAATGAAAAAGCTTTTGAAAGCTCTTAAAAAGGCTGACATAAAATTAGCTAAGTTTGATAATGAGATCAAGGCTCTTAAAAATGAAAAAGAAGCACTAAGACAAACGAATTCTTTACTTGCTAATGAAAATGATATTATGAAGCATGATAATGAAAATTGCATGTTGATAATGAGAAACCAAAAAGGGAAAACAATGTACTTAAAGAAGAAAATGGTGTATTGAAAGTTAAAATAGATGATTTGTCTATTTCAATAAAGAACACCTTTAATAAATTCAATTAAAACGATAAAAAAAATTAAGCATGTTGATCTCTTAACAAAGATTATCAAGTGAAAAGCGCGGTTTAGGATAGGAGCATGGTTCTAGTTCAAATATATCTAAGAAAACTGTGTTTATGAAAGCTAAACAAGCTATGAATGCTGAGTCAGTTGTTAAAAAGAATGAATCTAAATCAAATTACGTGAAAAGAAATGATGTTAAAAAAACTAGATGATACCCTAGAGGCTATCCTAAGAAAAGGTACTCTTTTTATGGATACCATCAATACAACCCTAGAAGGTATATTAGAAATTACCCGAGACAGAACAATTTGAGACTGGTAAACACTAGGTATTGGAATAACACCTCTTATACATGTTTCTTTTGTAATAAATCTGGACACATAGAGAAGTATTTTTTTATTAAAGAAACAAGCTTAGAAATCAAAAAGTGAATTAAAGAAATTAAACGAACTTGTCTTTTAAAGGACCCAAACTTGTTTGGGTTCCTAAAAAGGTATAATCCTTTTTTTAATTTTATAGGAACATGAAACTAAAATCAAAAGAACATGGTATCTTGACAGTGGATGCTCTAGACATATGATCGAAAATGCTTCATTGTTTAATGGCATAACATGAGAAGAAAAAGGATATGTAAAATTTGAAGATGACAGTAGAGATAAAATTGTTGCAACTGGAGATATTGGTATGCCTCCTTACATCATAGAAATTGTTTATCTTGTAAAAGGCTTGAAACATAATTTACTAAGTATTAGTCAATTATGTGATAAAGGATATGAAATGGTTTTTGAACAAGATAAATGCTATGCTTTTAATGAATATGGTATTAAGATATTTTAAGGCTTTAGGAAGAAAAATGTATATCTTATTAACCTGCTGAAGTTGAATATGATTGATGTCTTTTGTTCATGAATGATCATGTTTTTGCTTGGCACAGATGATTAGGACATATTAATTTTTCTCAATTAGAAAAATTATCTAAAAGGAATGTTATAAGAGGATTACCTAGAATTTTTATTAAACATGATATCAAATGTGATTCTTGTTTAAAAAATAAAATGGTATTTGTTTCTCATAAAAATCAAAATGAAATATCAACTAAAAAACCTCATGAATTGTTGCATCTTGATTTGTTTGGACCTACTAGAGTTTTAAGCATGGGTGGAAGTAAATATGGACTTGTTATAGTTGATGATTTTTCAAGGATTATATTCTTGCAACATAAAAGAGATACTTTTGATTCTTTTTAAAAATTTGCAAAACAAATTCAAAATGAAAAAGGAATTTCTATGATTAATCTTTAAACTGACCGTGGAAAATAGTTTCAATATACACATTTTATAAATTTTTGAAGAACAAGGCAATCTCATAATTTCTCAGCTTCATATACTCCTCAACAAAATGGAGTTATGGAAGTAAGAATAGAACAATAAAAGAAATGACAAGATTTATATTAAATGAAAGTGGCATTGAGTATTTTTGGTAGAAACTGTGTCTATAGCTTGCTATATCATCAATAGAGTATACATTCAGCCCATGACATCAAAGATTGCTTATGAACATTTTCGAGGTAAGAAGCCTAACGTTTCTTATTTTTATGTGTTTGGTTCTAAGTGTTTTGTGAAAAAGAATGCTTTTAACCTTGGTAAGTTCGATAAAAATCTGATGAAGCTAATAGTCGTGCTTATCGTCTATTTAATAAATCTTTAAAATCTATTAAAGAATCAATTAATGTTAAGTTTGTTGAAGATATAAAGGATGATGAGACTGATGATAAAAGGGAATCTAAATCCAAAGAAGTATCTAGTCCATAATTGAAGTCTGAAGCACCAGTTGATGAAGCTCATGGATCTGGTAATCCAGAACATATTCCAGAGGATAATATAGAAGGTACTCCAGAATCCAAAGAATCCAAACTAGAAACCTCTACGATTTAGAAATATAAATCTACTCATCTCCTAAAACAAATAATAGGTAATGTTTAATTTGGTGTTAAAACAAGAGCTAGTTGAAAGGATTTTGATAATCCTTGTTATCTGAAATTGAACCTAATAATGTTGACGAAGCTTTGAATGATAATAATTGGATCGATTCCATGCAAGATGAGTTAAATCAATTTCAAGGAAATAATGTACGAAATTTAGTGCATAAACCTAAAAGAAAATCTATAATTGGAACTAAATGGGTGTTTAAAAATAAGTTAAATGAAAATGGCAAAATAGTTAGAAATAAAGCAAGATTAGTAGCTAAAGGTTATTTACAAGAAGAAGGAATTGACTTTGATGAAACATATGCACCTATTACTAGATTAGAAGCAATTCGTTTGATACATGCATATGCATGTTATAAAAATTTTAATGTTTTCCAAATGGATGTAAAAAGTGCCTTTTTAAACGGTTTGATCAATAAGGAAGTATATGTTGAACAACCTCTTGGTTTTGAAGATCCTTGAAAAAATGATTATGTTTTTGAATTCAACAAAACTTTATATGGATTAAAACAGTCCCAAGAGCATGATATGAAAGATTAAGTCAGGTTTTAATCTCGAAAGGATTTTAAAGAGGAACTGCTAACACAATCTTATTTTTAAAGATGTATGATCAAGATATTTTGGTTGCACAAATATATGTAGATGATATAATTTTTGGATGTACTAATGAAATATATTGTTAAGATTTTGCAAAGAATATGCGTAGAATTTGAAATGTCAATGATGAGTGGATTGGCATTCTTTCTTGAACTTCAAATTAAACAAACCAAAGAGGGAATTTTTATCCATCAAGAGAAGTACACAAGAAAAATCCTAAAGAAATTTGGATATGAAGGGTATAAAGGAGTTGCTACACCTGTGAGTACTTCAACAAGGTTAGATCTTGATGTGAATGGAAAAAAGGTTAATGATAAATTGTATCGAAGTCTTATTGATTCTTTATTGTACTTAATGACATCAAGACTTGATATTCTTTTTAGTATATGCTTATGTCCTAGATTTCAAAGTTCACTAACTGAGACACATTTATCAGCTATTAAAAGAATTTTTAAGCATCTATCTAGTACTATTAACTTAGGAATTTGGTATCCTAAAAATAAAAAATACCCTTTACTTAATGTTAGCAAAGCTAAGTAAAGGAGAGCTGAGTATTGTACTCTCACATGGAGGTTCTAATGAATGCAAAAATAAGGGATATTCAGTTAAAGAATCCCAAAAGCCTTATCAACAGTTCAAGATGAGAAGATCTGCAAAAGATAGAAGACCATCAGTTAGATCTAGTTTAGATGCGTATGTGATACTTACCGGTAGAGGAGAGTCAGATGGTCATAAGAAAGCCATGGAAAATAAGAAGAAGAAGGAAAGGTTAGAGCCATGCAAGATGGACCGAAATCCTTGAATGAGAACTAGAATATTAACTTGGTGAAACTGCCTAAGGGCAAGGGACCTTAAAGAACAGATGGGTGAAGACTGATGATAACAGCTTACAGTTAAGGAACAAGACAAAAGCTGGTTGTGAAAGAATTTGGTTTGACAAAAGGTGCAGCAGGAAGACAGCAGGAATGATGATACCCCTCATATGAGTTAGAGGGGAAGATTATTGGGTTATAGATCCACTTATATGGGTCTATAATAAGAAGATCCTAAATATATGTTGCATATATTAATAAGACTTTGAAATCATGATATCCTAAGTATAGGGCATATACTTGGAAGAGCACTTAAAAATAAAGAGTTTTTGGGTAAAACAAAGGAGTTGTGTGTTGTACACTAGCTAACAAGGGAAGCAATGCAATTGGCTTAGGAGAAACAAATGCCAGCCTTCAATTTGAGAATTTTTTTGCCAAGAGCAGCAGGAATTCAATGCCAGCTTCAACGCTGCCGGCCTTGGTAATCTATGTCGCCAGCGTAGGGTAGGTAAGCTCCTAGCATTGGGCGGGCTAGGAATGTTAAAGTTCAACTCCTGTGTTGAACACCACCAACCTTTAATTGTCTTGCACCAGCCTATGTTGTAGTGTGTCTCCCTTTGTTGTTTTGGTATAAATTCTCCTTATTTGTCCTATGGTTTGTAATGGAATGAGCGTGTGCCTCTTCTCAAGCTAGAAGGAGCATTCTAGAGAGAGATAGAGAGAAAAGAGAGGGAAATCCTAAAGAAAGAAACTCTAGAAGAAGAAAACTTGTTCATGTTGTGAGATCCATTAGAAAGATCCAGTGAGAAACTTGTAATCCCATTATTTTAATAGTGGAAGATTTAGAGTGTTGTTGGTCTCATGGTTTTTCCCACATTGGGTTTTCTACGTTATATCCTGGTGTTTCTTGTTTATAAGCAATTGTTTATTTGCTTGTTATCACATTGGTAAAAGGAGATCTAATCTCTTATCACAAGTTGATTAATATTGTTTGATTAATCAGGTTTTTTGTTTGTTAACATGATTAGGAATTAGGGCTTTTTCTCCTAACACTTAGTTGGCATAAACCAAAAGCTAACTTATATCAAACTTATAATAGCATAATAAAAGTTTCATAAATATTCAAAATTCATAATAAGAAAATTTAAAACTTCAAAAGGATTTCAAATTTAGTTATCTCTCATCCAAGATTTCTATAAGTCAACAAGAAAGTCTGGTCTACTATCGTTCTCCCCATAATCTATGAACACATCATATCCTGATAAATTGAACACTATTGGATCATTACCTGTTCCTGAAAAATTAAGCACAAAAGGCCCAGTACACCAAACCACAATCACATGCGTGTGAGCAAATATCATATAAATTCATATGTGTCATCATATGCAATAAACACAGGTTATTATTTTTATTTAGCTATACAAACAATATAGTTTAGAACCATATGATTTCGTAAAAACAATCAATATAGAAAATAATAATATAGACATATATTGGTGTTGGATAATCCCTACAAATCCTGAGCACCATACTTGTACTACTCCTAAACTACTAGAATTATCTCTGTGCACAACTCCAGTAGGGACAATGTCATACATAGATCATCAGGGCGTCATCCTAGAAAGCAACAGTCCTCCCAATCTACTAAACCCAACCAAAGACAAGCAGCAAACTCAATTAAAGTCGAATAGTATTATGTCAATTAACAAATACTAAGCCTACAATCACAAATAATAAACAAGATAAGGATGTACCTGAAATAACTTTAGGAGTAGAAACCCTAACTTCACCAAAAATATCTGAATCATCAAATACTCATTCAAAATATGTTTTCACAAAAATAATCATAATCATACTATAATCTAAACCCTAAACTCCAAAGAATTATAACCCCTTTCTCCTTTTGATTGTAAAGGTACAAAATCTCCAAGAGAACAAGGTTTCTCTAAAAACTCCTCCAAAACTATGACTCCCTTCAATAATAATCAAACAATTAACAAAAGATCACATTTTCAGATTACCAAAAGAATAAAAAAAATTTAAGTTACCTAGTTCTTAATACTTATTCCTCCTTGATTGTAGAAACTAAATCTCCAACAAGACACTTGGGGTTTTTCTCCAAAACTTCTTCAAATTAACCCCTTCAAAACCAAAAGAAAACTTTAGGAAGAGATCATTCCTTTAGATAGCTAAAGAATTGAAAATGATTAATCTTACCTAATTCTTGAATCTTGATCTCCCTTGATGCAAAGATCACAAACATAGAGGTTTTTAGGGTTTTCTATTGTTCAGGAATGATTTTAGAGAAAAAGGAATAGGCTAAGGTTATAAAGAGAATATGAAAACCTTTACAAATTCCAAACATATACATGGCACAAAGGCTAGCGGCCTAGATACATAAGCTGGCGACCTAAATCTCATCAGACAATTCTAGGGGTGGGCATAGACCGATTAACTAGTCAATGATCCTATTTTTTGAACCTAACCATTACAATCGATTTTTTAAAATGCCAAACTTAAACTAGTCCATTATTAAAGGTTAACTGTCGATTTTTGGTTTTTAACCATTTAGTATGATTAATTATATATAATATTATATGTTTATGGATATTATTTAACTGTTAACCATTGGTTTTTCACGGATACAAATAA
This sequence comes from Combretum micranthum, assembly GCA_024138025.1. NCBI lineage: Eukaryota > Viridiplantae > Streptophyta > Magnoliopsida > Myrtales > Combretaceae > Combretum > Combretum micranthum. Next base: position 27,626 of record JAMXBD010002728.1, on the reverse strand, counting down.
AAACCTAAACCATTATAATATTATATATTTATATTCATAGGTTCTATATATTCCATGAATAAAACTATATCTATGTTTCATAGAATTTTGGGACGATTCCTTCGAAACTTGTGCACATAAAAAAGAATCAACTTGGCTTATTTGAAAAATACTTGGGCTAACGCTGATGTGAAAGCTCATTTGAAATACACAATGAGCATGTATGTTAGCTGTTAAGACTTAGATCCATTGTGTTTTACTTACTGTAGACAATTAACTACTCTCATCCCAAACGTGCTCACAGAAGAACAAAAAGATCAACTTGGCTTTTATATTTAAAAAGCATCATGGGTTCCCACCGTTTCTAAAAGTGCTCTAATGATAAAAGCAAATATAGGAGCTTTTGACCATGGAAAGTAGATTAAATAGGCTAATATAAAAGCTTCCAACCTTGAGTGAATTTTGAAAGGAGTTCATTCTTTGTATCCTCAATTTTTCATTGGGTTTATTGTAAATGGGATGGAAATTATTTTTTATAAAAATTAATTATATATAATATTATATATTTATAAATATTGGTTAACCATTAACCATAGATTTTTCATGGTTAACCGAAACCAAAACCGAAAATCGAAAAAAATTAAAACTATGAACCTGAACTGAAACTAATGGACTGGTTAACCATATTTTTTGGATTGGTTTTTCGGTTTCGGTTCGATTTTTCAGTTTAGTTGGTTTTTTTGCCCTACCCCTAGACAATTTTGTGGCCACAATGGCTGGCACCAACATCGGCGGTGTATAGGTCTAAGGCCGATGGCATACCACTGAAGGCCTCCAACCTACCAGGTGGCATATAGTTGCGTCCTCTTGTCTTCAATTACGTGTCTGCCATGTGAAAAAACATACATATACATATTATAATGGATCATAAACCTTCTTATTTTTTAGCAAATGGCACTTTTAACCCTTCATTATAATTTATTTATTAATATATTACATGTACTTTCTACATAATTTGGGGATCCACTCCACTTACTATCACATCATATTTACTAAACCCAATCAACTTTCATATCACTATACCTTTACTTACCAACTTACCATTCACAGATCCTATTTATATCATTTTCATCTTCATTTCCCTTTGTCTTTCTCCTTGGAGGACAGACCATACTTTAGTCTTGTCCTGGATAGACCAATTCATTTTTCCTCCATTCATCCCCTCACTTACCGACCTCAGCCTCAATCCATCTACCTCGACCTCACTCCATCTCAACTCCAGTACTACTCATTATGCACATTCATAGTAGAGTTGGACCCTAGAATTATTGGAAGACATTCTGCAATTTCTAGGTGATTCTCTCATTTATCTCTTGTAATGGATTGTGTTCAAATTTATATGAATGAAAATTCACTTTTAATATGAGCTAGCCTTATCTAGTGGGATTATGTGATGTGTTTATGGATTTCCTAGTAGTTGATTTGTATTTACAACAGGTTTTATTGATTTGGAACTTTGGCTATTTCTATTTCAATGTTCATGAGATAAAATTTGTCTATGAATTCTCTTATAAATTAGGACTTAAGATACTTGAGAGGGATTTAAGAGCTTGATTGAAATAGGAAATATAACTTCTAAATTGACATGGATACATGCGATTTCGGTTTAAGTTGTAGAACTCACATTCTTCATGCGATTGAAATTATGGTTTATTGACATGGAAACATGCTTGAATCACAAGTTCAATTATAACAACATGGCTTATGAGAAGGAGTGTGTTATTTATCTGATGATTATAAATGGGTTACTTGAGAGGGATATTCATGTTATAGTTAGAATCTTACAACTTGAAAGATAGCAAATTCTTGTGAGATAATCCACACCTATTTACTGAAGGAGTTTCACCTAGTAGTTTTAGCATTAGTTTAGTGATAGATTAGTTACAATTTGTAGTGGTAATGTTAGAAGTAGTTTAATTAGTTTAGAAACCTCAAACTTCATTTCAATTACTTAGCTTAGAGTAGAACTACTATAACTTAGTACTTAGTCAATTAGCTTCTTGTGGATTCGACTGGTACTCACCAGTTTTTATTATTGCATACGCACCCAGTACACTGGCCGGTAGTTTTACGTTATAAAAATAGTTCTTCCAAAACTAAATAGGAATATAAAAAAAATTGTATTTTGCATTTTGGTTTGGTTTGATTTGGTTCGTTTTTCGATCGACTTGATTCGATTTAATAAATAGCCCTATGAGTATAATCTTCATGGACACTTGGCGTGCTAAACTCTCCTTCTTTGATCCACGGCTCTCAATCACACAGCCACTCACCTCATTAAACGATAGAACTACAAATAAGCACGGTCCCTCAAATTCCGCTACATAAACAATATAGTTATTCCTATTAGCAATTATCTCGCGACCTCAAGCTTTTTCAATCACCAATTACACTTGCCCATAGCTAAAAACTCCTATTTATAATAAGATGAGCTCATTAATATAGTTAAGAACCTTTATGTTTTGATAGTAAAAGTAACTTGCACCATAAATTTGGAAAGCAATTTTAATGTCGAATGGGCATTTCCAAGATTAAAAGAAAGTATATTTTAAAAATTTTAAATAAGAAAAACATGTGGCCGTTAAAAAGAGAGAGAGAAAAATGATTTTGTTTTGGAAGAAGAAAACTCTTAATTAGCGGAAAAAAATTCTTATAGAAAATATGATTCTTATTTGAGTATATTACCGGTATATATTTGGTTAGTAAAAGCTAATACTTTAATCTGAACCTTTTCATATTCTATATAGTTTCTGCTTCCGCTTAACCTTTAGCATACACAATAGAACAATAATATTTTTTTATAAAAGACCAGATGTTCACATATTTAGAATTTTTTGTAAAATATTTACTAAAATAGAAATTAATTACAAGAATAATCCACTAATAGGGATTTTACATCGGCACAATATTCACACGTCAATATGCCAGATGCATGCAAAAGTACTTGAACTAGATATAACATGCGAGTCCTTAAAACACCACATGAAATTGCTCAATTGAATCGCAAATTGTAAATGCGACTTAACGATCACATATGCAACATGTGATTTCATCATTTGGGGTGAAATTCCACAAAGTGCAAGTTTCACACGCGATTTGTTTGGATAATAAAATTATATTTCCATTTTAAGTGTAGACATCCCATTTTCACTTAATTAAGCCTAAAAATGTATAAATGGAAATATTTATATACTTCAGTATATGATAAAAATAAAATACCATACAAAACCAAAAAATTGACATTTTAATGTTTTAAGGAATAAAAATGGCATAAAAATTTAATTTCATGAGTCTTAGAAAATTATTTGGGTTTAATATGTATAGTTTTATCATATATTTAATTTAGGTTTCATTTAATTAAATAAAAAATTTGAAGAAGCGTAAATTATAAGCTTTAAGTACATTTTATGTGCAAACATTAACAAGAAAAAAAGTCAAATGGCTTAATGGTAAGACATGCACTCACATAAGCAAGAGGTCAAGGGTTTAATTCTACACAACATCATGGAGATCTTTTATTTTTGAAATAATAGAGAACTTGTGGCGCAATCTGATTATGCCACACGTTCATTGACGTTAGCAAACTCCATCTTCTTCCTCCTTGAGTTGCATATAGAATAGCTTGTGAAGCCACTTTCACTCCTTTTTTTTTTTTTATTTAGCTTGCAATTTCATCAAATTGATGGTGAAATTACAAACTAGTCATGGAGTAGTTTCCATTGATACCAAGCTTGCAAGATAACTTAAGGTTTTAGTGGATCAAATTGACTCTTGAAAATTGGAAAAAAATCGTCTTTCTACTTTTCTAAAAAGTCATAATTTGCATCAATTTGAATAATTTAGGTAACTTAGAAGATATGAGAAGCTTCCTAACATAATATAAGTATCATTTATATGATTTAATTAGAAAATTATCCTTCGAATTTAGAAGATCCCAAAATTCATGATCAAGTTAGCTCAAGAACCCTAGATTTGTAATTGATGAAATTGGCAAGTTTTTAAGACAAAATCGAAACTTGAGCACTGCAAATAGGTCACAAAGACGCAATCCAAGGATGGTTTTGCTCTTAATTTTATCAATTTTAGAATTTGTTATTATGAGTTCTAATTAGGTTTCGAATTCTAATTTTTTGATTCGTGTTGATATAGGAAGAATTGAGCAAACTGGACCCTACAAGGAGGATTAGGAGGTTGAGATATGCAAGATAATGTTGTTGGGCTTTGTTGACGACCACCGTACCACCATCGTTGGAGCTCAACTCCGTAGTACCCGATTGCCCCTAGTTAAACACCATGAACTGATTATTTTCGAGAAAAACTAGCCTCATACATAGACATTATCACGGGGCGGTTCCGAACCGCAAACCATCCCGAACCATCATCGGTGGTTCCTTACTCGGGAACCGCCCTATCAATTACGTTACGAACCGTCCAAAGACCCACAGGAACCGGTGGGTCTAAGTGGTTAGGTGTGGCAGAACCGACGGTTCAACCGGGTCCAGAACCGGTGGTTCGAACCCGCCATATATTTGAATTAAAAAAAAAAAACCTACACATGGAAGACATTATAATGCGGGAGAGAAAGAAGAATGGGCGCATTGGCGGAAGTTAGGCGCCGGGGGGGGGGGGGGGGGGGGGGGGGGGGGGTGGTGGGAAGGGGGAAGAAGGGGTGGTAGGGTTTTTATTTTCTTCATTTTTTTCCAAAAAAAATCACGTGGAACAGGAATTGGAACCACCAGAACCGGCAGTTCCTTGGAACCGTGAACCGCCCCGGCTCTGGTGGTTCCGTTTCGGGTCCGGAACCGACCCGAACCGTGCCGATGTGTACTCATACAACTGTCCGTTGTCCCCTATAAACCATCGCTGCCCGACTTTTGCTATCGTCGGACCTTAATCCGAACCGTTGTTGACCGATTGGAGCTCCCCTAAGCGCATCTATGGAATCTAGGTAGGTTCTCCTTATTTTCCTTTCTTTTCATTTCATTTTATTTTATTTTATTAATTTATTTAAATAATAATTATAATAGAGCCATAGTATGAATAGAATATATATAATTTAACCTAGATTCATCGCACATTTTTATCATATAATATTATATGATAATTTATCAATCTCTCTAATATCATTATTTGATCATTTTATTTATGGAAATAAACTTATCATTGCATTTAAGAATATTGACTAAAGAAAATAATCATCATTGCTATTTAATCTATATCTATCTATCTATCTATCTATCTATCTTCTATATATTTTAAGCCAAAACCCTTTCTTTTGATGCACATTTTTATCATATAGTTTTATATAGTAATTTATCAATCTCTCTAATATTATTATTTGATCAATTTAGTTAAGGAAATAAACTTATCATTACATTTAAGAATATTGACTAAAGAAAAAAAATCATCATTACTATTTAAATCTATTATTTCTATTCTTTTATATCTATCTATTGATCTATATAATTTAAGCCACAACCCTTTTATTTGTGGTACATTTTTATCATCTATATAATTTAAGTCAAAACCTTTTTATTCGTTGCACATTTTTATCATAAGCCAAAACCCTTTCATTTGTCGCACATTTTTATCATATAGTTTTGTATGATAATTTATCAATCTCTTTGTATATTACTTGATCATTTTTATAAGAAAACAAACTTATATTCCATTTAAGAATATTAACTAAAAAAAAAAGAACCATAATTGTTATTAAATCTATATCTATCTATCTAATGTCTTCTATAGAATTTAAACTAGAATCATTTCATTCGTCGTACATTTTTATCATATAGTTTATATGGTAATTTACCAATCTCTCTAATAATTATTATTTGATCATTTTATTTAAAAAATAAACTTAACATTGCATTTAAGAATATTGACTAAAGAAAAGAATCATCATTGCTATTTAATCTATATCTATCTATATAATTTAAGCAAGAATATTTTTATTCGTTGCATATTTTTTTATATAACTTTATATGATAAATTTATCAATCTTTCTAAATATTATTATTTGATCATTTTATTTAAGAAAATAAACTTATCATTGCATTTAAGAATATTGACTAAAGAAAAGAATCATCATTGCTAGTTAAATCCATTCTTTCTATTTTCTATATAATTTAAGCCAAAACCCTTGCATTCGTCGCACATTTTTATCATATAGTTTTATGTGGTAATTTATCAATCTCTCTGATATTATTATTTGATCATTTTATTTAAGAAAATAAACTTATATTGCATTTAAGAATATTGGCTAAAGAAAAGAATCATCATTGCTATTTAATCTATATCTATATATCTATCTATATATCTTCTATATAATTTAAGCTAGAACCCTTTCATTCGTCACTCATTTTTATAATATAGTTTTATATGGTAATTTATTAATTTCTTTAATATTATTATTTGACTATTTTATTTAATGAAACAAACTTATCATTGCATTTAAGAATACTAACTAAAAAAAAAAAAAGAATTATTTTTGCTATTTAAATCTATTCTTTCCATTATTTTATATAATTTAAGCCAGAACCTTTTCATTTGTCACATATTTTTATCATATAGTTTTATGTGGTAATTTATCAATCTCTCTATTATTATTTTTTTATCATCTTTATAATTTAAGTGAGAACTTTCTCATTCATCTCCACACCTTATTTGATCATCTTTATAATTTAAGTGAGAACTTTCTGTTGAGATATATAGTTTTATTTATTTTATGTGTATAAACAATTATGGTCCAACTGTATTTTAGTTTGTTATTTTTGTATTTCATATAAAAGTGTGGAAGTGTATTCTTTTTAATAACACAAAAATATCTTTCATTCTCTCTCGTACTTGTAACTGTTTTGCTCTGTATCTTTCATTTTTGAATTCATGAAGCTGCATGAAGCTTGTTTCATTTCACATGGTGTCAGAGCCTTTCACTTGTAAGATCCATCTCTGCTCTCTATTTTGATCATCGGTTATGGCTGATACTACTTATAATACACAAGTTCAACCAATAAGTACAAATCGTATTTTCTATCTGGATCTGATAACCCTAGTGTGTCGATAGGGAACATATTATTCAATGGATCAAACTTCTTGATGTGGAGTAGGTCGATTAAGATTGAATTAGCTGCAAAATTGAAATTAGGTTTTATAGATGATAGCATTTGACAGCCAAACCCTAATTCTGCTGATCATGCTTGTTGGATTCAATGTGATAGTATGGTTAGATCTTGGTTATTGAATTCTATGGTACCTGATTTTGCTTAGACTCAATCTTCTTTGGAATTATGGGAGGAAGTTTCAGAACAATATGGACATAGGAATGGTCCTCAGGTTTTTCAGTTACAAAATGAATTAAGTAATGTTCGTCAATTGAATCATTTTGTTGGAACTTATTACAATAGATTGAAGCGTCTTTGGGATGAGTTGCAAGCTTTGCATGCTTATCCATCTTGTGAATGTGGACATATAGAATATTGCACTTGTCGATTGAAAGAGTGTATACAAGAATATGAAATGAAAACCAAGCTGATTCAGTTTCTTATATGTTTAAATGAAGCTGATTCAATTTCTTATGGATCCTTTACCTATAGTAAACAAGGCATATTATATAGTGCAACAAGTCGAGAAACAAAGACAGTTGACTATTCATCCTATGTCTGATGTTGATAATTCTGCTTTCATGTTAATAGAACAAATGTGAATAAAGTTGGTTTTGATAGAAAGAAGTCCAAAGGAACTTCTAAGGGTTTTGTAAACATTATAAAGTTGAGAGGCACACTATAGAAAATTGTTTTCAGTTGCTAGGGTATCCTGACTGGTATAAAGGTCGGAAAATTGTTAAGAATCAGACTCGATCTACTGCTCATTATGTTTTTGAGAAGCCATTGCAACTACTCCATTTGATGTCTCTTTGATGCTGGGAATAATATGCATGGAGAATCACATGTTAGTTTGGTTGATCGCATTTTTCAGGAGGTGCTTAAGCGTTTTGAGCAGAAGCATGTGCCAGAGACTCCTTCAAATCTTGGTTTTGCAGGTAGCATTACTTCTTCTTTATGTTTTCATACTTTGAATAACAGATCGTGTTGTTGGGTTGTGGACATAGGTGCAACAGATCACATGACTCCTTTCCAAACTTTACTTTCAAACATCTACACTTTGCCTCATCCTATAACCATTCAATTACCTGATGGGAGCTTAAAAACTGTCCAATTAGCTGGAACAGTTCACTTAAGCTCTTCTTTGCATTTACAAAATGTGCTTTATGTGCCAGATTTTAGACATAATCTATTATCTGTTCATAAAGCATTATCTGATAATCATTGTTATGTTTGCTAATTCTTCTTCTTTGATTTTCCAGGACCAAGTAACTAATACACATATAGCCAAAGCTAAAGCATCAAATGGGCTTTATATACTTGAATATGATCTTAGTGGGAATTTTAGTTCTTCTGAGTCCACTGTAATTTCCTCTTTTTCTTCTTCCGCTGTGAGTCATTCAAAGAATTTGTCCTTATTGAAATTGTTACATCTGTGTTTAGGTCATAGTTCAATGTCTTTGATGAGACATTTACATCAATGTAAGTCTCTTAACTTGACTGATTTGTTTGTACTACTTGTTATGAATCTAAATTTCATAGATTGGCTTTTGCAAGAAGTACAAGTCGTGCTTTGCATCCTTCTATCTTCTACATATTGAAGTATGGGGTCCTTTTTCTGTCACTTCAATTTGTGGAGCTTGTTATTTTCTTATCATTTTGGATGATCATACTTGTTGTACTTGGACTTTTTTGCTTCAAAACAAGTCTCAAGTTCCTTGATGTCTACATAATTTCTTTAGTATGATAGATACTCAATTCTCAACTAAACCATATGTGACACGGTCTGACAATAGGTCAGAATTTATGTCCTCAACTTGTCAATCTTTGTTTAAAGATTAGGCATCATACACCAACGTTCCATGATATATACACCTCAACAAAATGGGGTGGAACGTAAACATAGACATCTTCTCGAAACAGCCCGTTCTTTGAGAATTCAAGCAAAACTTCCTAAATATTTTTGGGGTGAATGTGTGCTTACTGCTACATACCTCATCAACCTAATGCCTCTATCCACTTTGAATTGGAAACTCCTTTTGAGATGTTATATCACAAATCTCCTACATATGACTTGAGAGTCATGGGTTGCTTATGTTTTGTTCGAGCAACTTCACCTACACTTGATAAGTTTGATCCTAATGGGCTTAAATGTGTTTTCTTAGGATATGTTCATGGTCAGAAAGGTTATAAGGTGTATGACATGAATTCAAAGAAAATTCTTGTAAGCCGAGATATTGTGTTTCTTGAAACTGTGTTTCCTTTTGACAAGTCTTCCATGGATGATTCACTTCTTTTAGAACATTTGTTAATGTTCCTATTTTATCACATCTACCTGTTCAGTTTTCTCCTGAGGATCAACATATTTCTAGATCTGTTTCATTAGATGATTCCGTTACTGATGCTACTTAGAATGATTCCTCAAACACTTTTCCTTCATGTCCAAATCAATCCATTTCCTTGCATCGTTCTTCTAGAGAGCATAAAGTTCCCACTTGGTTGAAAGATTATGTATGTAAAGCTTCATCATGCTCTAGTTCCCCTTCCTCTTCTTTAGTACATCACAATTCTATTCCTTATCCACTTTATTCGCTTTCTGATTTTTCTCAGTCTTCATTTGATTTCAATGCTTCCTTAGCAATGTTCTTACAACACAAGAACCTTTATGTTATTCACAAGCATGTAAATCTAAGGAATGGGTTATTGCTATGGATAAAGAATTAGAGGCTCTTGAACTTAATGATACTTGGGATTTGGTTGATATACCTCAAGATAAAAACCTATAGGTTGTAAATGGGTTTATAAAGTTAAATATAAACCTGATGGAAGTGTTGATCGTTTCAAAGCAAGACTTGTTGCTAAGGGGTATATGCAAGTGAAGGTGTAGATTACCATGATACTTTTTCACCTGTTGCTAAATTGTCTACTGTGCGTATTTTATTTGCTGTGGTTGCATCATATAAATGGCCTCTTCATCAAATTGAAATCAACAATGCCTTTTACATGGCTTCCTTGATGAGGAAATTTACGTGCTTCCTCCTCTTGGTTATACTAAAGCTTCTCTAGGACAAGTATGTCGATTGAAACGTTCTTTATATGGGTTGAAACATGCCTCTAGACAATGGAATATTGAAATATCTCAATTTCTTATTCGGGGTTTTGTTCAATCAAGTAGTGATAATTCACTATTTACTCGTTCTTCTTCTGATGTTTTCCTAGTTGTATTGCTTTATGTGGATGATATGCTGATTTCTGGTAATAATGATGCTTCCATCGCTGATTTAAAGTCTGCTTTACATAATGCTTTTACCATCAAAGATCTTGGCCTTGCTTGGTTTTTTCTTGGACTAATTATGTAGATTAGACAAGGGAATTTTGGTCAGTCAACGTAAATTTATTTTGGATATTCTCCAAGATACAGGCTTGACTGGATGCAAACCTAGTTCTTTACCTTTGCCTTCTGGTTTGCCCTTACTTAGGGATGGCTCTTTGGCGCTTTCTGATCCTCTACCTTTTCGGAGAATTATTGGTCGCCTCTTATATCTCACTCTCTCTCGTCCCGATATTTCTTTTGCGGTTCACAAGCTAAGTCAGTTTTTGTCCCGACCTTGTGAGTCTCATTATCAAGCTGCTGTTCATCTTTTACGTTACCTCAAGGGGACTGCAGATTTGGGATTGTTTTATCCAAGTTGTAATTCTTTGGATCTTCATGCTTTTCTAATTCAAATTGGGGATCAGCTTCCTTTGATAGAAAATCTGTTACTGGTTATTGTCTTATGTTGGGTCAAAGTTTGATTTCTTGGAAATCAAAGAAGCAAACGACAGTTAGCACTAGTACCGTTGAAGCAGAGTATAGAAGCATGTCCATTACAGCTAAGGAACTTCTTTGGACTTCCTATATTTTGCGTGACTTGCGTGTTCCTGTTTCTTTGCCAATTCCACTATGTTGTGATAATAAATCTGCATTGCTCATTGCTTACAATCCATGTTTACATGGCCGAACCAAACATTTGGATATTGATGCTCATTTCATTCGGCAGCATGTTAGCACTGGTTTTATACAGCCTTCACATTTTTCTTCTTCATCACAATTGGCTGATGTTCTCACTAAACTCACTTCTATCGAGCAACTTGAGTCCACATGTCTAAAGTTAGGTCTTCAATCAGCTCCCACTTGAGGGGGGATGTAGAGATATATAGTTTTATTTATGTTATGTGTATAAACAGTTATGGTCCAGCTGTATTTTAGTTTGTTATTTTGTATTTCATATAAATAGTATGGAAGTGTATTCTTTTTAATAACAAAAAATATCTTTCATTCTCTCTCAGACTTGTAACTGTTTTGCTCTATATCTTTCATTCTTGAATTCATGGAAGCTGCATGAAGCTTCTTTCATTTCACACTTTCTCATTCATCTCCATACCTATTTGAAGGAATAATAAAGTATAATTTACCCCACTTTTTATCCTACTTTTACTTTAATTCACATTAAATTATGTAATTGCTCTTGATGCTTGGTTGGCTAATTTAGAGATTTCCATAATATGTCCCCAATAATCCCTTATATGATATCTATATCTATCACGTATATTTTTTTATTGTATGTTTTTCCTTTTTGGATTAAGACTTTATAATTCCAAGAATGTATGAAATTTTACTGATTACATAAGCATTTTCCTCTTACAGAGAAATTATTTGAGAATTTAGTTTTGGTTGGGCATTCTCTATTAAAATTGATAAAATAACATTCATTAAGATATTGTATTGCCAATTACGTGCAAAAGTATGATTTCCTTTTCAATATATTATCAGTTACTTGCAAATATGAAGATGTGCCTAATCATTAAGTACAACATAAACAATATGTGGAATATGATAGGTAAGATAAATAATTATAATTATCATATACGATTGCAGTTGCAGATGATATTATCAAACATTATTGCCTTTATATATTAGCTTTTATTTAATTTAAATACATTGTTTCTTTCATTTTAAAGAGCAAAAGCTATTACATATGTCAAATTCTATCTTACTAAAGTTTAAAATTTTGTCTTACTAATTTTTTTTTTTCAATTTAATAAGCATAAACTCTTTATTTCATTTACTCCACTATATTTCATTTAATATGCAATTCTTTAAGACCAAAACTTTAACAAATGAGTTGTTATACAAGGGGTTCCATAAATTAATTACCAAGTCACTTAACTGTATACATAGAAATATAATTTGATTAAATAAATTCCATTTCTAATGTCTCATTTTTTTTATAGGTATACAACTACATCTTTAATGAAGCAAAATAATTGTGATTACGATTCATGTGCTATAAACTTTGTAATAAATATTTATAGTGTAATAGAGTGTTATTTCATTAATCATTTGATTTCTTTTTCATGTATTTTTTTGCAACTTATGCAATGTTTTTACTACCAATCTTGCATGTAATTAACTTTAACTATGTTGTTCATTATAGAAGTTCATTTTCTTATTTAATTTTTACACCTGCAATGCAGGTGTATTGTCTGCTAGTTAATGATAATATTGTAAGGAGTTAATAATAATCTTATAATGAAAAGAAATCTTGATATCGCGCTATATGTACTTTTTTTGAATGTGATGTGTTTGTGATCTTGAAAATCTAAAAAATAATAAATTAATAATATACATGTACCAATAAAAATAAAAATAGTAATTACTAGTCATAAGATAATTTTTACAATTTAGTGAATATGTATCAAGTGAAATTTTTTTAAAGGAAATTTTTACAGTAGAATATATGTGATAGTCATTGAATATTCCTCTATATTATATTATTTTGTAAATATGTAATCTTGTTCTAATAGTGTAAAATGAAAATTTTTATTAAGGCCATGATGGTCAAAGCATGATACTTTTGGTTTGACTTAAATTTGTAATTGGTAGGTAATATATCTTATGGTACCATGATGTCTAAAAACTTTGAATCTTGTGGATTTTCCATCATTCATATGTTGAGATTTTGTTGAAAATTAACATGTTAAATATTGATATCACTTCTTGCAATTCGATTTGTGAAACATGTAGATTGAATTGAGATGCTTGTGCCAATATTCTTTTGGCCTAGTAGCATATATCTCAGACTTATATGTGAGAGGTCTCAGGTTCAAATTCGTCCATCCCTTGTTGTAATTAGACAAAAAGAATTGAAATGCTTGTTGTGATATGTGATTGTAGTTTCTAATTCAAAATTATTTTCACTTAGAAATTAGTTTTCGTAAAATTGTCAAAATCCAAATTGATAGTGTGAATACCCTAATTTACATAACCTGAATATGATAATCACTAAATATATAAGGTAAATTTTTTGAAAAGGTTTTAAGGAAAGTAGTAAAGATTGCTCCTAATTTTTTTCCTTTCTTTCTTTTCCTCTCTTTCTTTCACCAATTAAGAATATTAAACACAAACAATTTATTCATAGTTTTAGAGCTAGAATCGTTATCAATAAAATTTCGAGATACAATTTCTCGTAACTTTTCAAAATTAATGATCGATAATAAATCAACGAATTAATGAGGTGACTATTAAGGCTCTAGTACGTTTAAAAGAACTATCGATTAATTTTCAAACATAATTAGAAGAAAAATAACAAGCCCAACAAATTCTTAAATAAGAATCACATAATTAATCATCAAGCAAACCTAAATGTTAAAAAATAAAGATAAATAAATATATCATAGGTTAAACTTCCAATTCATCAAACACGTAAGAATTAAATAATAGCTAGCAAAACAATCTCCAAAACAATCACAAATAAATATTTTCTTGTAAACTTATAATTAAAAGTGATGGTAACCCTTTAAAGAAGCTATCTAGGTACCGCCTTAAAGAAGTTATTAATAAAAGAATAAATAGCATCTTGAGAGGTAGTAACTTCTCTTAGAAGTAGCTTCTAGAAGAGAAACCTCTTGAAAAAGCTAACAACATCATCTCCTTAGTAAGCAACCCCTCTTGGAAGTTATCATATCACGTAAATGATTGTTGTTATAAGAAAATATTCAAACGTAAAAGAAGTAATTATAATAAAATATAATTTAGAAGTGCTAAATTACTATACCCATAAAATATTTTGTATTATTAATGTGATTATATTGGGTACATGATTCATGATATCTATATATGTAAGTGTATGATAAACTATTACTACAATTTGCAACAATAGTAGTAATAATATTAGTAGTATCAATATCATTTGTAATCAATAATATTAACTTAACACATTCTAGTAAATAATAAATAAGATTATTTTGTCATATAATAAATGATACAACACTTAATCCACATATTAAAATAATTTTTTTGACAAGTTAACAATATTAATATGAAATACCCCAAACCTTCACATATATTAGAAATTGGGTTTAGATAGATTTGAATGAATTAAACTAATCATAGGATATAAATAGACAAGTTGACAAAGTTAAATTAGTAATTAATTAAAAGAAATTTGAGATTTTGATTCCAAATCTCTAAACATGTTTCCAAATTGTCTAGAGGATTCCTAAACTCATGATTCTTAGTCTAAACACTAATTCCTAAACTTTACAAAGTTTGAGTTCATTTGCTTGTCTAAAAATATTAATTCTTAAACCTGAACTCAAATTAAATATCTTTTTATCTAAAATAAATTCCTAAATCAAGTTCTTATTTTAAGTTCTTAATTCATAACCTATCGATTCTAAATATCTTTTAAATACTTCTAAAACTATAGATATTGATATGATAGTTTTAAACCTATACCTAAATTCTAAAATATCTTAAGTTTTATAATTATCCTTTCCTTTTTAATTTCTTCCTCTGCCTCTGTCTCTCCTCCTTTTCTTTCATTTTTACGTCTCTTTCCTTCTTTCTTTGATCTCTCCCTCTCAATCTCAAATCCTAGACAAGATTAAGAAGAGAAATTAAAGCTAAGGAAGAAGATAGGAAAGAGGAATCAAAGCTAGAAGTGTGGAAAGAAGTTCATTTATGCATGTGTCTCAAAAGCTAAGTTTTCTATCTTGAGTTAACTTTGTTTTAATTGTTGTTTACAAGATTATAATTGATATATAGATGTTAGAAATGGGTTAAGAGTGATGTTTGTTTATGTATTTGTTGGTATATGTATGGTGGAGATTGGTTTGTGAAGCAAGAAGAGGATGAATAGTGGAAGTTGGGATTTGATGAAGTTTGGATTTGTTTAATGTTGTTGCATGAAGTTTGAAGTGTTAGAAGTTGTTATAGGTGTTTAATTGATGTTGGAATTGATATAGGAAGCTTAGTAGATGATTTGAAGAAGTTTTGATAAGAATAAAGTGTAAGAACCATGTTTTCGCAAAGCTGTTCTGTCTTCAATGCCGCCTTTTGGAGCTTTTACACCGCCGGCATTGAGCCTAGTGTTGAAGGGATTAGAATGCCATTTCCTTAACGCTATCTCCTATGTTGCCGACGTTGAGATTTACGCCACCAGTATAGAAGTGCCAATGTTCGTTTTACAACATTGCCCTATTTCACAACTTGATTGTATTTTGACTATAGCTTTTTCATATGACCTCTGATTGAGGTGATTCAAGTTTCTATAAAAAGATTAAAAAGATTAAAAAGATATCTACAACTTTTATGTTTTGAGTATTTACAAATTATAAAAGTATCAATGATAAAATTTGACTTCTTTCCAGCTGCTATATTTTTATAAACAAAGTTCAAAACTTATTTTTGTTTGTGAAATGTGTTTTTACTTAGGAAATGGATCTTTTTGAGCTAAAATGAGATAGACAAGTGATATTTGATGTGTCATATGAGTTAATTGATATAAATCAACATGAGTTTAGTAGATTTGTAGATTTAATCAATAATTTGGATTTAATATGGCACTTAGCTATAAAAATGAACTTAGTTGATAATTCTAGGTTCAACTTGGCTAAATGAAATTGAATGAGTTAAAATGAATTATATTGATATAGTTTATGTAAATCCCCGAAATCTTCGATCCAAAAATAAAAACCTAAACCCTAAACGGATTCTTAGGTCAAACAAAATCCTACTTTACCGTAACCGTTTAACTCCGGCATTGCCGTTTTCGTAAGTCATAGAAAACGAAGTTGGAAAAATTAGCTCGAATAATTCGTAATAACCATAGGTTTTATAAAAGTTTCAGTTTCGCGAAATTCGGATGTCCTTCGAACCCGAATGGACACAGTCCTTGAAAAATGTGTCCGGAAGCCTGGAATAGGAAAAATATTCCGAATACACCGTTAGACTCGTAAAAATATAAGATTTCCAAAAATATCAATTTCGTAATTTTTCGATAGCTAAAAATATCAGATATCGCTTTTATACTCGTATTTTCTTACTACCGGCATTAAATTGTCATGTCTACTTTTACATTACACTATTTTCTACTATTCTACACTATTC
The DNA here is from genome assembly GCA_024138025.1 of Combretum micranthum. Classification (NCBI taxonomy): domain Eukaryota; kingdom Viridiplantae; phylum Streptophyta; class Magnoliopsida; order Myrtales; family Combretaceae; genus Combretum; species Combretum micranthum. The sequence continues at coordinate 11,051 of JAMXBD010002728.1, read as the reverse complement.
ATCTATCTCTACTTTTTCTTACAACCTACTCTTACAGCCTATACACCTATTTCTTACACATTTTCATTTCCAATACAATTTCACATCTTTCATTTCATACTTTTAATTAACAAAATAACAAAAAATTAAAATTTTCTCTCCTCCATGCATCAAAGTGGCGCCGGCCCTCTCTCTCCCATGCTCAATTTGTTTTAATTTCCAATTATTTAATTAACACAATTTATCTCCCATATTTTCCTATAAATACCCCCTCATACCTTCACATCCTTCACACTTCTTCTTCTCTAAAGTTACTCTCTCAAAATCTCTCTCAAAATTCTTTCAAGAGTTCTCTCAAGTAGTCTTCTTAAGTTTAGCTTCTTTAGGTAAGAAATTTCTCAAGATTTCTTCATGTTCATTTACTTAGTATGAGCTTAGTGTGTGTTTTCTAAAACCATGAAGGTTAAGAAAGCAACATTAGATTCATACTTTGTTTTTGTTCATAAAATCAATCTCTTTATGTTCATTTATGTTCCTTATATTTCCTTTATGTTCTTTATATTTCCTTTATGTTACTACTATCTAATATATCTATATAATTATATATATTATTTAGAGCATATAAGCTCATTGTCTTACAATTCATTTATCTTTCATGCAATTTAATTACTTCATTTCAAGTTATTTAAATTCAAGTTGATTTTAAGACTAGTCATTCTAGTCTTAGACTTGTCCTCATCAAGTTAAAACAATTTCTTTTTCTTTCCTTTTTCGGGAGTAGTCTTTTCTTAGTCCCGGGGTACCTTGATAAAGCTAAGGTCCCAATACTTGATTTACTTTATTATTTAAGCTTTCAAGTTATTATGTTCCTTTGTATTTCTATAGTTTTGATTCATATTCATGCATGAACATAATGTTTTTGTCTCAACAAAAACAAATGAGAAATGTTTTCTTGAATTAAAGATTCTTTCTAAAGAAATAAATATGGGAAACGGATTTCTAAAAACTCATGAACATGCATAGGAATGATTTTCTTACATAAACAAAAGGTTTTATGAAAACTTATCTTTTATCAAGAAGTAGAAAAAATTTTTTTTTTTGAAACATTACAAGAAATAAAAATATCCTTTTGCTACTTTTGAAATCCAAGTTTAGAAAAAAACCACACTTTAGGAAATTAAAGTAATTACAAGAGATTTCATTTAGAAATAAAATCTTTATCTTAATGACCAAAAGATCTTTCAAAAGTAAAATAGAATCTCAAATTCCAAAAACTTTTAAAACCTTACTTTTAAGTTGAGACAACTTCATTTACTTCATACATTTGTTATGAGTCATTACAAATATATATATATATATACCTTTCAAAAGTTTACAAAGTAATTGAAATGTTATCTTTTCAAAATGAGCTTTGTTTACAAAAAGGAAAACAAGTGTTTACAAATTCGTGGTAAATCTGATCGCTACCTTTTCGGAACCCAAATGACTTAGTCTTATGGAAATAAGCTTAGAAATGCGTAGATCCTTTCGAGTAGGTAGAAAACGGTATATTATACGCGAAATTCCTAGTTAAAATGAGCAAGTTATGGCCATTTTAAGTTGGAATTTCCCTTTATACGATTTTACTACGATTTTTAAGAAAAGATTAGAAATTTCAAAGATAGAATTTCATGAAATACTCATTTCGGGTATTCTTCTTGAATTAGATAATCACGAGGAGGATTGTTCGTATCCCGAGGATTACTACGATTAAGTGGAATTTCCGAACGACCCATCCAATTCAAGAAAGGTGTCACCATGGCCGAGTGAGTTACTTCCCGTATTTTTCGAACTCTTGATTTTGCTTGTAAAGTTAGTTGCACTAGAACCTAAGAAAAATAAAACGGAAGTGTATGATAATATGTTGAAAGAATACTAAGTATATCGAAACTCGAATTGTTTGTAACAAAGATTGTATGTGCATTAATATCTTGAAGTGTATGAAATTGGTTGATCACTTGAAAGAAGCTAAATATAATTACTAGACTTTAATTAAAGAAATTACTCATGCACTTCATATATTGAGTCACATTGCATTCGCTGCTATACAATTGGTGGGACAAGTGTATAATAGTGGTGGTAGACATAACCGGTATATCATGTAAGTGGCGAGTAGGAGCCGGTAAGAACTACTTAAATTGATGGCTAGTAGGAGCTTGTAATAACTACAAGTTTTTGATGGCTAGTAGGAGCCTGTAATAACTACAAGTTTTTTGTGGCTAGTAGGAGCCTGTAATAACTACAAATTTTTTTGATGGCGTATAGGAGCCGGTAAGTCCTATAAAAGTATTTTTAAAAAGTGGTGGCTGTAATTGGCCTGAATACCCAACCCCGAATGAAGGGCGTAAATTCATTCAACATATGATTCCGGAAAGTCATATGTCTTGTATGCTCACGTGGTTGTTGCATTTCATACGTTTGAATAATAAACTTGATTGATAAATTTTATCCGAGTATGAATTTTGGGATTTACTCACTAAGCCTATAAGCTTACACCCCTATAGACATTTGTATTCTCAGGAACACCTAATTTTGTACCCGGGATCTTCCAGTGTCCGTATACATTTTATGTTGAAGCTTTTGGAGGAAATCTACTCGAAGACTTAGATTAGACTTCCTTCGAAATCTTTAATTTTGGATGTTATGTAGTTATCTCGATCCTTGGATTTATCGGGGGTATGCCCCTAAGAGTTTTTGTAACAGACCTTTGGTTATTTATGATATGATGCACTTTATTTCTGAATTCTTGTATGTTTATCTTTACTTGCTTAAACTATGCTTCCCAAAAGTGTCTCCTATTACCGTGTTAGACGCCTTACATATAATACTAAGGCTTTCGCATGACTGAGGTAGCCATTCTTAAGCCTTGATATTATATGTGGCGGACTGCCACGTTTAGGGTACCCTTCGGGGCGTGACAGTTAATCACCTTGACTTAGTTTTTGAATTAAATGACTAATTCTAAACAATTTGTCTAAAGTTAAGCTAAAATGGGTTAATAGCTAATAATTAACTTAGATGAATGAATTAGGATGATCTTTGAATAATATAGAGAATATGTTGTTTCAAATGTGTGTTTACTTGGAATATGAATGTTTTTGGTATATGAATTCTTTGTCGATGCTTTTGTAAGAAAACACTATAAATAAAGAGAAAAGAAATTCTTTGACTGACAAATGAGAACTGTTCATATTTTAGTGAGGCGATCTTCGCAGCCATAGTGGGGTTCGAAGTTATTGCCTGATCAAATAGGGTTAATAAAAGTTTGAGAAAGTGGATGATTAGTTTAGTTTAGTTTCTTATACGAGTTATTTCCTTAACAAAAGTGGATATATGATTTATCTTTTGGATTATCTTATGAAATTCCTTCCGAAGCTATGTTTAGATTTCATATTCAAGGTACGCAGTAACTTGCATGTTAGATGTTAAGATAAGCATCTAAAATGGATTAAGAACTTAAATTTGGCTTAATAGCTGATGAGTGTTAGTTGTCTATTGCGTTGTTGAATTTGGTTTGAGGAGCGGCAACCTTGTCATGATGTAATGACACGGTAGTTCGATGCTTTAACCTTAGTCATGATGCAAGGACTTTACCATGATGTAATGGTACGCTATGATACAATAGCGATTCTTTTATGGTTAAGTGGGTGATCGATGGAGAGTGTAGTGTCTGTATAACATTTGCTTAAACTTGGGGGAAAATACCATGGTTTAGTTCAACATTTATGGGAACAGGTGAACTAGATTCATGTTGTGGACTAAGTTAAGTAAAGTTGAGTAACGGCTACAAACTCTAGATGAGATTGCTTTTATGGAATAGATATAGGGGATATAGGTATTCAGACTGCTTATATCAACCCCCTGAGCAGCTGCTGTTACTCAGGAAACCCCAAATTCCCATTGGCTTATTCCGAAGTATGAGTGCTCTATTGTTGATTTGTTTATTTTAATGGAAAGATAACAACTTGTGGATTGATGCATTATATTTAGTCAAGCTCGTGTGCCACTCCATGTGCGATTGTGTTACTATGTACTGGGCTTCGGCTCATTCTTGTTGTTGTTATTCTTTTTACAGGTTTTGTTGTTGATACAGATGATGTTGATGATAATGAGTTTTGATGATGTTTGCTATTGATGATGTTGTCTCGGGTTTTTGGGTGCTTCTATTGACTCGGGAAGGATTGTGGATGAGTGTTGTGATTAGGAGTGTTGAGTAGTTTAGTTGTTTTGTTTCTTCTTTTGTTTTTATAGAGATTGGATTTATTTATAAATTTGTATTTTCATCTTATTAGTGCCCATGTTTTGTAAATAAGCTTATGTAAAGATTTGTTTAAGTGAAAGTTTTTCCACTTGTAATAGTAGAAGTTTGAACTACTTTTATGTAGAAATGTTTTTATTAAAGTTTATTTTTCCGCTACTAAATCTAGTTTCTAAAAATCTAACTAAACGATTTCATAAACCTAAAATCGGATAGCAATGTTCAACTAAACACCTTCTTTTAAGACAACATTCGTAAGAGTTATACGTGGTTGGGGACTTGGTATGCTGAATTTGAGAATTGAGCATGTCGGGTCTTTACATTAATTATATGAGACCATAATTATTAGTTACTAATATTATATTATTCATGATAACTTATCGACTTGTAATTATACTATATAATTTATAATTATATTATAGCTAATTTCATAATATTAATGAACTATTGTAATAAGTACCATTAAAATTTAACAGTTATGATAATAAAGAATGTATAATCATCATATCGCTATAACATATAATATAACAATACACTATTATTGCGATATTGTAACGATGAGCCATTATAACATTTAGTGTAATATAACATATAATATAATATTATAATAATTGTTATAAAACGTACTAATGAGTATTATATTATCAATTATATGTCACGTTATGATATTATAGTAACAATATTACTATTAGCAAAAATAACAACATTTCATTAATATAATTATCGTGTTAATAGTTATAAACTATAATAATAATAATAATAATAATAATAATAATAATAATAATAATAATAATATAATAATACCTATATATGTATATAAATTGATATGTGCTATAGAATTTGAGTATAATTTCAAACATATCTTAATAAAATATAAATTGATGTATAACATATATAACATATTATAAATTTATCTTTTATGTATTATAAATGGTTTATAAAACATTAAATGAACATGTTATATACATCTGTATGTGTAATACAAAATACAAATCCTATAAAACGTGTTATGTAAATGTATATTAACATTTAGATTATATATCAACATTAAATATTAATTTATACAATTCTATGGACCTTATAGACTATACAAATATATACAATTTACATAGCATATATATGAAAATGTACGTAAAATATCGCATAACAAATAATATGTAAGTATATAACATATCGTAACGTATATATCATATTATACAAACATATCATACAACAGATATTAATCATATGTATAAATGTATCTAACTCATCTTGCATATAAATATAATCTAGAGGTTATAGTTAACTATCGTATATGATTTGTTATACTTAAAATTGTAGTAGTAGTAGTAATAATAATAATATTATTATAATATAACATTATATGTGCTAATGATTAAATCAACACCTCATCAAGTGAATTAAATGAAGGAGATGTCGGGTCCATTCCCTTCCCATTTCCTTCCTTAAGGAGTTAGGTATGGCGGCTGTAAACTCCTAAAAATTTTCGTTCTAAATAAATCTTTATAATATCATAGTAGGTCATACCATAGTGTTCTCTTAAGGGTATAAGACCTTACAAACATCAGATAGTGATCTGGATACATGTTGAAACCTGAAATTCATTTGATAAGATCTAGGACCGAAATAAAGACGGTATAAATATCTTGAAACATGAACCAAAACCCTAAAGTCGAGCTTAACAATGTTATTATAAAGTTTCAAGATAAAAAACCCTAGTTTAAAACTTGGATCCTAATCGCGTGATTCAAGCCCTAGTAATAGCAACCGCATAACAATAAAACCCTAAAAATCAGTATCAAGAATTATTTGCATTAAATTAACATTATCAAATAGTATAAATACTTATGCCTCTAATTCGTAAATTAATTTGTCTTCTAGCTCATAGTGTAAACCCCGAATACTTCCATCATAAGATATGACCCTAAATTAGAAATTATGAAGTCGACTAGTAACCTTAAGAGTTAATTAGAAACCCTAGTTTAGATAGATACTTTAAATTTGATCGGTTAGGACTCATAGACTTTATGAAAGGACTTCTTTGACTCAAGTGATTCCAAAAACAAGATTTAGTATTCCGAGTTAATAATTCAGGTTAGGATCAAATGAAACTTCCAATCCTAAACCCGAATCTTTGTCAAACAGATAGAATATATAGGAAAACCTAAATATGAATATTAAGTGATTACCTTAGTATTCGATAGAGACCGGGAATTAAAACAAGGTATAGAAATGAATCTATATTTAGATTGGAACCCTAAAATATGAGAGTTTTAGTTAGTAATAAACTACTTTGGTAAGATTTCATAGTGAGTATCCAAATCTAAAATATATAACTAGTATAGCCTATATATTAGTAGTAATATTACGTAAATGACTCAATAGGGTTTTAGTTAGGAAATTGTGACTTCAAGATAAACGGTTAGGATTATAAATACCCCATAAAAACATAAACTGATGTATAACTTGAGATCTAGACCTCAAATATAGAATTGAATCATACCAACGATCAAATTAGGGTTTCCTAAAGCCCTTGGAGCCTGAAACGAAAATTAACCCAAAAAGCTTTTCAAATTCAAATCGCGTAGGATAAATTTTTCTTAAACAATTAGATACGAATTATTAAAGTTTAAATTTGTACTTTTTGTTAAACTAAACACTTCATTGGATTCATTAAAAACCTTTGTATATATATATATGTACATATATAAGTTAAAATATACCCTAATAGTGTATTAAACTACCCGAAAACTTAGCTAAACAAAATCTAACTAATATAATATATATATATATATATATATGGCAACTTGCTGGAGACAGATTACATTTGTTTGGAGGGCTGAGATTTCCTCAAATTGGGTGAGCCGAAAATCCTTCAATAAGCCATGTTAAAGTCAATACCAATCCACTTCAACCAATCCAAGCTGGCCAAGTCACTCCACACATTTATGATAATCAAACAAAGAGTGAAATGAGCAACAAGCCAGAGCAATTTGTTTCGGAATTGAGGGAGCAACGCGAGCGGAAACTACACTACCTTATATATATATATATATATATATATGCAAACGAACTCGAATGGCTTAGTGAACAAATTCCAAACCTTCTCCAACTTTCCAGAACCCATCTACATATCTTTAGGAGTAGAACTAACCTAGGAACAGATTTTTTAAACGCCCATAATCATCGAGTTCGAAAATTCGAACAAAATCTAGGAAAAACATTCAAGAACAAGCTTAAGGTGAGTCAATCTTATTCCGCGAGTATTCTTTCAATTTTAAGGATGTATACTGACTCTTAGACATCTTAGGAAACTAACCAAGACCACTGGAAGCTTCGGATTTCATCGAGAAGCCACAACGAAGGTATTTTTCCCAAACCCTAGCCGAGCTTGATGACTTGAGATCATGAATAGTATGTTGTTTTTAGGTGATGATTCTTATATATTTAAGTTAATTAAGTCCCTAGGAGTCTTTTGGATCAAAAATCCCGAAGTTTTGACGTCGGGATTCGTCGGAAATGGCCATGACTCATCGGAGAAGACGATGAACAGTGCTTCTCGATGAGCCCAGGCTTCGTGTACGGGCGTACATGACCCGTAGACCCCGCGGTTAGCAACGTGTACGGGCGTACATAACCCATATACCCCTCAGCCAGCTCGTTGTACGGGCGTGCTTAAAACCGTACCCCCCTTAGCAAGCACTTTGTATGGGCGTACTCAACCCCGTGCACGCCTCGGCCAGAAGAAAAGAAAAACGAAATTAAGTATACATAATTATATAATAATTAATTATTTAAATAATTTTAGAATGTTTACTATTTTTCCTGTATTTAATTATTTTCTGAAATAGTAATAGTAATATTATAATATAATAATATTAAATCCAAAATTTATTTATTTAAATTTAAAAATAAAATTATTTTTATGACTTTATTAAATAGAGGGTGTTTAAATATTATTCATCTAAAAAGAAATTTTCTTTAGAAAAATAATTTCGAAAATAGTTATAATAAAGTTAATAAATTCTTTTATTAACAGATATGTTTTCTTAGTAAAATAAATATATGTATAAACTATGAATTAGTAAATACTAAGTATATACTAGCATATTTGTATATAAATAGATATCAATGGAAATTTAAATAACCCAAATTTATGAGTATAGGAATATATATACTCTATAAGAAAAATATATTAAGTAATTTAAAAGAAAATGGAGAGTACAAGAATTTAGAACTTAGAGCTATTTCGAAAGAATTAGCTAAGAATAAAACAGAGACCCAACCGACCAATAGGACACTTAAATAACTAATTTGTATAGTTTGGAATTTTAATAATATGATTTATTTCGATAGGTGACTCGAGTATTGGGGAGGACCTGCCTGAAGACTACTACGATTAAATAGGATGGGCAGATGAGTGACTTAGTCTTATTACATTGGTTGTGCTTGTACTAGTAGTGAACCTTAAATAAAAAGATAATAAAAATTGGTGATCTGTTTTGTGAAAGTGTGTATTGTATTCCATTGATTGCCATGTCACTCTAAAATAAGTGATAACCAAATTGCGTGTATCTTGATAATGTATGTAGTATCTAGTTGAGTGTCCGTATTGCTTGATCACCCTAAATTGACTAAAAACTACTGGTACCATAATGTAAATAAATCATGCATTACATACTATGCATAAAAAGCATTGAGTAAGTGGTAGCCTACTACGTGTTAGTTCTCGGATCTCTGGTAAGGCTTGAATTATCTAGGCCAGAGGGCTAGTAGTTAATTGCAAGATTACTTTTGTTCTGTTAATACCATAGGAACTACATGGTAAACGAAGGACGCCGCTTATGGTATTACGTGAGAATAACTAACACTTAGTGGAGTTTCTAAAGCTAAATAGGAAATAAATAATGAAACATGATAAGTACAAAGAGATAACTAAATTTGAGATTGTTATTTCCTGAAAGCTTAAGTCTCTCCTGGGTAGGTGGACCATAGATTGTGATCCTTCAACCCCGATGGGAGGGCGTAAATCTTCATCCTGTTTGGATTCTGGGTTATCCAAGCTTGTAATGTTCATTTGTGTGATTGCTGCATTTCATATGATTGTTAAATAACTTGTATGTTATGTGTAATAAGTTCTGGTTATTCACTGAGCTCGTGTTTTAGCTCACACTCCCACAGTCCTTTCAGGTTTACTCTGTGACCGTGGCTCATTACTAGCAGGAGCATGGTCCCGGTAAGAGAATAGAAGCCAGAAGTTTAAAGTTTAGTATAGAATTAGAATATCTATATCTATAGTAGTTTTATGATGCATTTAATATGCATTAGAATCATCAGTTAAGGTTGTAAGAAATTCTGAAGCATATGATCTGTAATATAGTGGGTTGTAATAATTGTTTACTAATTTACATCTTATATATGTTTGTTTATTCCATCCAAGCAACTAAAAGATCCTGTTTTTGGAAATCATGTCATTCCTAGAAGGTAATCTAATAATGTTAATCGAGTGGTTCTTGATTATTATTATTAGAGTACCCTCGGGGCGTAACACATAGATATTCGATAGATAATAAAATCCTTTATCACAGACACATTATAAAAATCTAAATTTATAATTTATAGGAAAAGTAGATATATGTTCTACTCATAAAAAACTGTGAACCTTTACAAGTAAAGCCAAAACCTCTAACTTTTACGAAAGTTAAAAGGAAATCATTTAAATTTAAAGTCAATACTATTGTACAATTACCATGACAACCAATTATGACTACCTACATCAAGTCATCCTTTAGCCTTTCATGAACAGTAAGATTGTACAAGAGTTATACAATCTCTTTAATGCATAATCTTTCACAAAACCCTGTTAAACAAGTTTCCAAGATTTAAAGTAAAAAACCCATTAAATCAAACCTTTTCCAAAACTTCCTCAACACTCCAATTCCATTTAAATTTTCTAAAAAGGAAAAGTCTCTTTCTCTCTCTCCTTCTCTCCCACATTTTCTCTCTCTTCCTCTTTCTCTCTCTCTCTCTTTCTCTTTTTCTCTCTATCTCTCTCTTCTCTCGTTTCTCTCACATCTTTCTCTCATCTCTATCTTTTCACTAACATTTCCCTCTTCCATTTCTAGTAAACCAACAAAAGTTACTTAATCAAAGCTACTATCTTTATACCATAAAAGGAGGAATCTTGAAGTAGAAAATCAATAAGGCACTCAAACATTAAGGTAAGCCAAAGGAACCTTTGAAAATTCCAACTTCTAAGTAGATAATGCTAGTTGAGCTAAGTTGTTTTACTTTTTCATATTCATAGGTTCGGATGCATACTCTAAAGGGAGGAATGATACATTATCACTCCTCAAAATCCAAGGTAAACATCAAAACTTCACTTAGATAGCTTATACAACTTGAAAGGTGAATGAAAGAAAAATGATAATGAGAAAGTTAAAAATTTGTAATCCCTCTTGAGGCCACCAAAAAGGAGCCTTTTTCTTATAAAATGGTATATTTAAGAGCCACTAACCAAGCTAGGGTCGGATCTCCCATTTGGAGGGCTAAAAAGACTCTTTTTCTTGTTCAAAATGCTCTTAACAACTTCTATAAATACCCATGAAGCTTAGGACAACAAAAATCCATTTGTACATAACTTTATAATTCATATTTTTTAGGATCTTTAGAGATCCGAAATTCTTTTATATGTTTCCTCACTTTTAGTTGGTGATATATAGTAAAGATGATCTTTTTCTAGCTCCTTTGCACCTAGATATGTTGTACAAGCCTT